>SSBO01000048.1:0-23497 GCA_005281725.1 Wuchereria bancrofti | reverse complement strand
TAAATTTGTTGAAGGCTTTCGTTTGGTATGCATTTGTGCTGAAATGATGCTCAATTTTAATTTCTACGGTTTTTAAACACTGCTAATTTCTGTAGTATTTAGGACATGTTCGATGATCAGAGAATTTGTTATATCAAAGTAGAACTGCATGTTAAGTTTTCATAAAATAAATTATCGTCTCCATATCAATTTTAGCGTAGATCACCGAAAAAAGGCATTGTAGCTGCGCAACCTGAAGTTGTAAAACATATTTTATCACTGGGATTGGCAATTGAATAAGTCTCTTGTACACACTGTAGTTTTTAAGGAACATTATTATCTGTCTGAAGTTTCAAGGAATATACTAGCTACCTGAAATTCTTTTTATTATTATTTTAGGCCTTTCTATTAGTATTTAGGAGAGGAATAGCTCTTGTTGATAAATTCGTTGACAGTGTCCATTGAAACATACTTTTCGATTCGCCTCTCCTCGATAAAAGAAATGCCTCCATTATATGTAAGCTAGTTTTCACTGAATTTTGATCAAAATGACAAAAGCAAAAAACGTTATAGATTTGTGGATTTTCTTTGTCAAAGTGTTTGATCGTGTGCCTCTTTCGACTCCTATTGAATTTTAGATATTATCATGCTACTTCCGGAAATTGTTATTAAATCAGTCAAGCTTCGTTCTTTCTCTATGCCTTGTCCTTTTCCTTTTCTCGTTCCCATTATTCCTTTAAGATACGCTGCAATTATATGTTTAAAAGCGATCAAATCGATGAAAATAAATTAGACTTTGAATCGATTATTAACTTTTTGTTTTCAAAATCTTTTTTATATTTTAGAATGCTTCGAAGTTTTTGTGAAGAAAATCGAGAAGTGTTCCTCTGGAAATTGTTATAAGAGAAGAACAATTTATCAACCTTCAGCAGAAGTGCCGACAAAAAAATGGAAGCAAAAGCGAAATAGACTGAAAAGAAGTGGGACCGAAATCTTATCCTTTTTTTTGTTTATGCAGTTGTGGTAGGCTTAAAAGTCGAACTTTGTCAATCCATAAAAAAAAATTGTTTCAGTATAGATCCTTACATGCAAAATACTCTTGATGGAAGAACCGAAAAGATGAAATGGATGAGATTGAAGGTTCTTTTTCTGCTTTCTTTTTTGTTCAAGTTTTGAATGAATATGGAGGTGGCCTTAAAATGTAGGATGATTTGACCTTACTCTAATAATAAAGAGTTCAGGAAGACTTGTAACTTTGCTGTATTATTTGAGAGTCTAAATATCACATGCTGATATATCCGGAATTAGAAATAATCATTATTATTTTACAGGGTAAAATGACATTGAACTGATAAGACACCTGCAATATTGGGGAAAGGATGGATGATACATTATTCGTGGCTTTTCAATTATTGTAATCGAAGGTCTTGTAATGACAATTGAGTTGAACGAAGCAAGGTGGAAGTTGTTGAGCATCAAATCAGAAAATATCGGTCTCTTATAAACTCATTCCTTGCAGCTTGCACTATTATATTATCAATTTGTTCCATGCTTGTCTCATGGTTTCCTGTTATGTATATTGCAGTAAATAAAAGGATTTAATCGATTACAACATTTTATCCAAAAAATCAAGTTGGATCAACTAAAATAGACACCAGCATTACCTAAGACCATATGCAAATGATCAGATATGGGAGAAGACGAAGGCCCGATCTTCCCCTTAATTTCATAACTGCTTAATTGCACAGGAAGATGCAAGTAATTCTGCTATTCTCATCCATCTTTGAAAGCCTTGTGGGAAAGAAATGACTTTCACTCATTTCGAGCGTTTAATGTTAATGTCATTCAGTCGCTTAAGTGAAGAATTCTGTGTGAATATTCCTTTGTTAGTTTTTCCCCGACCGATGGTATGTTATCAGTAGCATCTAAGGTATCTAATATGTATCGTTTTATGCGCAACCATAACGTAAAACTTCATAACTGTGCTGCGAACGATTTTTTGATAAACAAAAAAGGATTACATGACGGAATCCCTATGACGGTCCTCTATTGTCATTTCCTGTAGTCATTTTTTACGGTCATCTACTGAAGTCTTTTTACTAAGATAACGAGTGAATGCCAGTCACATCATGAAAGACAATCTGCAATGATACATTCCCATCAAATTTGAACCTTCCAAATAAATATTCCAGTTCTTAAAATCTCGTAAAAGTTTGAAAACATCACTACTGCAAAACGAAAATATGACGTTACGCTAACTCACACAGCCGAAAATCTACTTCGTTGTATGTCTTTATTGATTTATCTTGTAACAAATATATTATGACCTGAAGGATGACGTATCATTACCATAGCACAAGGTATATTTTTTATTCAAAATGTGCAGACTAACAAATGCGTTAGTTTTTCGTTTATTCCGGCTCTTATCTTTGTTACATATTTCTTTGTTACAGTCTATTAAGGATAGATATTTCTTTGTTACAATAGTCTATTACATGCATTTAATTCTCACAAATCATACAGTATAATGTGTGTAAAGCGAGCTTAATTTATGGACAAAGAGATGATTTATTTACAGCTTCTCGCTTTCCAGCGACATACGGTATCAGTTCCTCACTTGTTTTTTCAACAGCTCTTTGTTAGACCGATTACTCTTTCGGTAGGTCAACCTCTTATTGTAAATTATATGCTTTATTTACGCATATTGCTTGCTGCATAAGGAGGTCACCTTTGTTGAAAGGCGTTGCGTGTTTTTACCAAGAACCAGGAGAGTTCAATTCCAACTCTATCAAGTTATTGTACTATTGCTTCTGTTAATAAAGAAATTATTATTTTCTTCTGCTACCCATATATTTACATCTATATCCAAAATAATAATTAAATTAAATCTTCCACGACACTCACTGCTATCCAAAAATTTGCTAGCAAATTTAGAATATGTGAGGAAAAGCCTGGAAATAATTGAAACAAGAACGGAAAGAAGAAGGTATTTTTTTATTTTTTTTCAGTGCTAAATAAGCACAACTCATTCAAAATTCTCTTTTGTAACAGCTTTTCTACATTCTCTTTGCCTATAAACTTCTAAGAGAATAATATTTCCCCACGTGGTTTATTTGAGTTCAATTTTCACCAGTACAAATATTCAGAAACAGTATTTTCATTAGTACCAAAATAAAAAAGGCCAGAACTGTAGAGAGCAATCAACCAAGTCAATCTTGGAACTTCCGCAAACTTTCGAAGTAGAATGATTTGCATTTCCAGGAAAGTATGAGAATTGACACGAATTCCTGAAATGCATGCTGTATATTAATCTGTCAGCAAATCACTTCAACTTCTTCAGTGTGTAAAGCTGTCACAAAGTGGTCAAGAAAACATAAATATCATATTAATAGCAAAGAAATTCAAGAAACGCATTAACGATTGAAAAACTGGGACACTCTTTTAGCACTCTTAGAGTCTTCTAAAACAATGAAGTTTTCACCCACAGAAAGTAATGAACATAAGCCATACTGCATAATTGCCTACTACTTGAAGAAATGCTTATATTTCAGATACAATTTTTAAATCAAAAGTTTACCAATTATAACACCAGCAGTATCGCAAGCTGTGAGTGTAGCATGTGCTGGCTAAAACACAGCTTTTTCCCAATTTAATCGGCCATGCTATGAAAAATTTTCGCAAATAGTTTGCATTACAAATAGTTTGCATTACCCGAAAACGATGAAATTACGGGCGAAGTAAGGAATAATGGCGTTGTATTGAAAACGTCGAAAATGGATTAGTAAACTAGCCATGTGTTCAGTTCCTTGTCACATTAATTAAACTCATGAAAGCATTTCTTTACAACTATATCATCGATATATTGATATTCATCTAATTTCACACTTCATCCGCTATGATCTTTCCCAAGTAAGAAAGAAAAAAAGTATCAGTACAAAATCATATGACATGATGGGATATTAAACATCCATATCTCTTAATATAAAGAAAGCATAGTAGAAATATTATTTACTTGGCATCAGATCTCGCAGATGGTACTTTACTATTTAACAAAGAGTGCTTTGAGAGATCGACTGGGTTCAACGTGCTCATTGCGTCAGTTCGTCTACGTGGAAAATTGTAATTCCTAGAGGTTTTCTACCAAATAATAACATTTTTTTTATGAATTCATTAATAACAGATAATAACATTTTTTACGATAATTTTTATGAATTTATTAATCCTTTTAAACTCATTTATTTCTGCTCGATGTTGTTCGGGAATCTTAGAATTGAATTCTTTGTTGTTTGATGAGAATTCTCTAACATTCATTGAGTTTCATAAATTGATTAAGATGATTAATTATGATTAATTACTGCATGGTTTATAATTACTCTGTATTACTGTGTATGGTGTTACTGATTTAGACATTGTAGCTTATAATCTAAATCGCTTATTGTTTATTCATTACGCAATTATGTTTAACTTGTGCAGTTCTCTATATTTAGGTTTGTACGTAGCCGCGCTCTGATGACTTCCCTTATATTTGGGAACAAATGCATCCCGTAAGAACTATTTCAAATACGAGTATACGAATGTATTTGCCATAAGAACCATATGTTGTGTTTGGCAGTGATTCCATAAGATATGAAGATTATATGATTTTTTGTAAATATATGTAAATAACTTTTGAGATATAAAACCTCTTGTCTTTATTCAAAAAAATTGCAAGATGAAATGAAACATGAAACTAATTTTCTTCTTTCAGTATTTCAGATTTCATGAATATCTCTTCGCAAGTTCCAGTTATAGGGATGCCATTAATCTAACTTCAATTAGGCATCATTAAACGAGAACGGCATCTCTGAATTTGCTCAAAGACACATTCTCGAGTAAGCTTATTTGATCTTCTTACCATATCTGCTCTTTTTTTCCTAATGATTCATTTTTACATTTAAATACACCAGAACATATTCTTGGTAATAAAGATTGGCAACTGGGAATTCCACAGTTTGTCCTTGTGTTATGAATTAACTAAGGCACTTCGATTCTAACAATCTGGAAACCGGAACCTGATTGTTAAGTGATGATATTTACAGGAAGTCTTCTTTATCGTTCAAGTTCTGATTTTTTTATCTCTGACAATATTGATGCAAAGTGCCACTAAATCGTTGTCGGACAGACTGGGGCATATTTTTATCGCTTATGTCCTTTTTTTGGTTTGTTATCTTTTTGAAGTTAGCGTAGCTTCATCGGTAAGTTAAAGCCTTTAATAAAATTACATTTGCAAAAGTATGAATAGCTTGATTTGTATGAACACAATTTAAGCTAATACATTTCATCATATTCGTGCTACCTAGCCTTTTTATCATCAAAATTCGAATAATCTTGTTTTTTCCAGAGCTGTTTCTGGGATCTGGCATTGAAACTTGTGGATAATGAGCATAAAAAGGGAAGTTGAATAAAAAAACATGGCGTCATTCTTCCCAAATTCATCATTATCCCATTCTACATCGTTCAGGTTTGCATAAATTAATATAAGAAGCCTAAAAATTGTAGGAAATTTACATTTAAATTAATTTGAATGTATCTGTACTAGGAGGGACTTATAAACCTAATTTCCTGTTAAAATTTTTTTAAAGTTTTTGAAAATCTTCTGTTTGAGATTGGTCTCATAATTCGGTTCGCATATGCAACTTTATCATATTTGATAACGAGTACGTTTATGGAACAATCGCTTTTAATTTCTGTTTTTTTAGTATTTTAATTCCACTTTGGATTATATACTTCGTAATTTGCACATTTTCGGAAATTAATGCCTTATGTTGTCGTGAAAGGTTATCGTTGCTTTGTGAAATGTTTAGTAAGACTTACCTTAGTTGTTGTGTTCCACGCGTAACGTTAAAGGTAGTAGGCGTCAGATACGTTATTATTTATAATAGAGCAGTGAAATTATCGTAAGTTTATTCTTATAAAACGTAATATCAATAAACAGAGCAGTAAAAACAGATTTAAAAGGTGGAGGCAAGAAAATTGAATTTGGAGGAAAGGAACAATAATCTTGTTTATTACTGCTGTATTTTTATATATGTAAGAATTGACACTTCTAACGGGGGAAGAGAGAGAAATTTAGTGTGGAATTTCGAGTGAATAATTTTCAGGTATGTAGCAAAAAGTATGAAGCTTAATATATGGGATTTCTTTAGTTATAAGTTGAGTGTGTGGTGCTTCCACAGGGAGAGTAAGGCTAGTACTTTGATTTGAACTTCGTTTAGAAGAAGTACAGAACAAGGATTGGAGCAATTTAAACTTCCATTTAAGAATAACTAAAATAATATCGTTACAATAATTACACAAATAGAAATCAATTTCCAGTGTTGTTATTACGTCTTCAAATTCTTCTTTTATCGGTAGAACAATTTCGTTATATTCCTTTTCCATTTGTTCTACAAATTTTTCTCCTTCAGAAATTTCTTGCCAAAAGAATTCATCCCTNTTCAGATTTCATGAATATCTCTTCGCAAGTTCCAGTTATAGGGATGCCATTAATCTAACTTCAATTAGGCATCATTAAACGAGAACGGCATCTCTGAATTTGCTCAAAGACACATTCTCGAGTAAGCTTATTTGATCTTCTTACCATATCTGCTCTTTTTTTCCTAATGATTCATTTTTACATTTAAATACACCAGAACATATTCTTGGTAATAAAGATTGGCAACTGGGAATTCCACAGTTTGTCCTTGTGTTATGAATTAACTAAGGCACTTCGATTCTAACAATCTGGAAACCGGAACCTGATTGTTAAGTGATGATATTTACAGGAAGTCTTCTTTATCGTTCAAGTTCTGATTTTTTTATCTCTGACAATATTGATGCAAAGTGCCACTAAATCGTTGTCGGACAGACTGGGGCATATTTTTATCGCTTATGTCCTTTTTTTGGTTTGTTATCTTTTTGAAGTTAGCGTAGCTTCATCGGTAAGTTAAAGCCTTTAATAAAATTACATTTGCAAAAGTATGAATAGCTTGATTTGTATGAACACAATTTAAGCTAATACATTTCATCATATTCGTGCTACCTAGCCTTTTTATCATCAAAATTCGAATAATCTTGTTTTTTCCAGAGCTGTTTCTGGGATCTGGCATTGAAACTTGTGGATAATGAGCATAAAAAGGGAAGTTGAATAAAAAAACATGGCGTCATTCTTCCCAAATTCATCATTATCCCATTCTACATCGTTCAGGTTTGCATAAATTAATATAAGAAGCCTAAAAATTGTAGGAAATTTACATTTAAATTAATTTGAATGTATCTGTACTAGGAGGGACTTATAAACCTAATTTCCTGTTAAAATTTTTTTAAAGTTTTTGAAAATCTTCTGTTTGAGATTGGTCTCATAATTCGGTTCGCATATGCAACTTTATCATATTTGATAACGAGTACGTTTATGGAACAATCGCTTTTAATTTCTGTTTTTTTAGTATTTTAATTCCACTTTGGATTATATACTTCGTAATTTGCACATTTTCGGAAATTAATGCCTTATGTTGTCGTGAAAGGTTATCGTTGCTTTGTGAAATGTTTAGTAAGACTTACCTTAGTTGTTGTGTTCCACGCGTAACGTTAAAGGTAGTAGGCGTCAGATACGTTATTATTTATAATAGAGCAGTGAAATTATCGTAAGTTTATTCTTATAAAACGTAATATCAATAAACAGAGCAGTAAAAACAGATTTAAAAGGTGGAGGCAAGAAAATTGAATTTGGAGGAAAGGAACAATAATCTTGTTTATTACTGCTGTATTTTTATATATGTAAGAATTGACACTTCTAACGGGGGAAGAGAGAGAAATTTAGTGTGGAATTTCGAGTGAATAATTTTCAGGTATGTAGCAAAAAGTATGAAGCTTAATATATGGGATTTCTTTAGTTATAAGTTGAGTGTGTGGTGCTTCCACAGGGAGAGTAAGGCTAGTACTTTGATTTGAACTTCGTTTAGAAGAAGTACAGAACAAGGATTGGAGCAATTTAAACTTCCATTTAAGAATAACTAAAATAATATCGTTACAATAATTACACAAATAGAAATCAATTTNGGAAATTTACATTTAAATTAATTTGAATGTATCTGTACTAGGAGGGACTTATAAACCTAATTTCCTGTTAAAATTTTTTTAAAGTTTTTGAAAATCTTCTGTTTGAGATTGGTCTCATAATTCGGTTCGCATATGCAACTTTATCATATTTGATAACGAGTACGTTTATGGAACAATCGCTTTTAATTTCTGTTTTTTTAGTATTTTAATTCCACTTTGGATTATATACTTCGTAATTTGCACATTTTCGGAAATTAATGCCTTATGTTGTCGTGAAAGGTTATCGTTGCTTTGTGAAATGTTTAGTAAGACTTACCTTAGTTGTTGTGTTCCACGCGTAACGTTAAAGGTAGTAGGCGTCAGATACGTTATTATTTATAATAGAGCAGTGAAATTATCGTAAGTTTATTCTTATAAAACGTAATATCAATAAACAGAGCAGTAAAAACAGATTTAAAAGGTGGAGGCAAGAAAATTGAATTTGGAGGAAAGGAACAATAATCTTGTTTATTACTGCTGTATTTTTATATATGTAAGAATTGACACTTCTAACGGGGGAAGAGAGAGAAATTTAGTGTGGAATTTCGAGTGAATAATTTTCAGGTATGTAGCAAAAAGTATGAAGCTTAATATATGGGATTTCTTTAGTTATAAGTTGAGTGTGTGGTGCTTCCACAGGGAGAGTAAGGCTAGTACTTTGATTTGAACTTCGTTTAGAAGAAGTACAGAACAAGGATTGGAGCAATTTAAACTTCCATTTAAGAATAACTAAAATAATATCGTTACAATAATTACACAAATAGAAATCAATTTCCAGTGTTGTTATTACGTCTTCAAATTCTTCTTTTATCGGTAGAACAATTTCGTTATATTCCTTTTCCATTTGTTCTACAAATTTTTCTCCTTCAGAAATTTCTTGCCAAAAGAATTCATCCCTCACCTAGTATGGTATTGAATTGATTGTTTCATAGTTGTGAGCTAGGATTTCTAATTCTGCGTTAATTCTTTCAGTTTCAAACTTACTTACCCCCTTTGAACTCAATATTTTCGATTGCTAGTCGTTCAGATTTGCAAAGAGCTACCATCAAATTTCCATCAATTCTTTTAGCTATCACATCGTTTCTTTGAAGCATTAATTTCGCTGCAAGGGTAGGATTGCTAATTGATAACCATTTGATCAATAGTAATAGGTTATTTTTATTTTGGCAACTGCTTTGATATGTTTCTTTAAGTTGTTGAAGAAGTTCTTGTCTTAGTGAATCGAAAAGATATTGAAATTTTACATTCTCAGGATCGAATGTTTCATTAGGAGAATTTTCCATCAAGATTAGTTGGTTTGTTGCTCTTCATTTGAATTTTGTAGTAAAGTTTACGTTACTTCCAACATCTATATCAAGAACTATGTCACTTTGCATTAGGAGTGGAGAGATGAATATATCGGGTTTTTCACTAATTATAGGTGACGCTAGTAGCTCATCAATTACAAAGTAATTGTTTTACCTCATAGCATCTCCCAATTTTTCGATATAGACAATGATTGGTTGTATCGGTGCTATTCCATAGAATAATGCTAATGTTATACATTTTCCCTTTTGTGCCATACAACCGTTTATGTCATCAAGATTAGAAACTAATCCATTTCCATCATACAAGAGAATTTCTCCTTGGATCAGTACGAAGTTTGATGTTGATTGGCATTTGACTCCTAACCATTCATAAGGGTATTGTATTTCATTATTTGTTATCCATTTATTGGGAGAAGACTAAATTAATCCAATTCCATTCATTTGTTTTCAAACATTTAAATATCTGCAAAATTGTGAGGAAGTTGCGGTAGTAGACGTATGGTCTGATACTACCGATAGTGATATTCTTAGAAAAACTTTTGTACATACTGTTCGCGTAATGTTTTATAGCCGATATTCTTATATGGGTGCGTGTGTATATATCCACTTCATGAAATGTGGCATTCCTTTTGATAATTTCTTCACAGTTCCATTTTTTAGGAATATTAAAAGATATTCTGAAATCCAATTGCAATTGTTGACAGTCACTGTTTTGATATTAAAGACATTAGTGTTATTAACAATAAAGTCTTCATTGAAAAATTGGATTATCCCTTGATTCAGCAGACATTTGTAGCCTTTTTGCACTTCTGGTTCGTCTGGCGATAGGTTCTTCTGACTTATCTTCCACTTTATCTTCTATGTCTTCAGAAGCATCTATTTCCATAGGATAAAGCATATTCATTGGTCGCTCAATTTGTTTTGCAATAGGTAGTTGTATTGTCGCACTTCTTATTCTTCCGTCCCATCCTCGGTTATGCTAATTTCCACATGTCACGAGGTAATTCTGGTTCATTTAATAATACTATCTCATTCTTATGTGGTATTCTTTTTTTCTACTATTCTAGGAAATACTAATTCCCTTTGTGTACGTTCTCTAAGACTTGTAAGGTATTCTTCTTTCCATAATTTCCAAAAGACATCTAATGTGGTAAGAGTACTGGTCCAATATTTGACTATTTTATCCTCAGTCTTTAATGTATAAGGAGTTTATTCGTCTTGATCACTATCGTAATTTATTGGTATATCTAATGAGGCCATAGGTGAAATAAAGTCAACCGAGCGTATGACTCTGTAGTCGTCAAAACCTACGTAAGTTAATGGACGAGTATTAAGTATTCCTTCTATTTCAGCTATTAATGTTATCAATTCTCCTTTCTTTAAAAGTTTTCTCCCTATTGCTCTTCTTAACGCCTTTTTTGTGAGTCCTATAAGTCGTTCATATACACCACCCATGGTGCCATACCATACCTTACCTTTTGCTGCCAAAAAATTAGCGTTTTCTTCCATAATGGTTTTGAATACCTGACTTGCATTATCGCTTAAAACTAGTTTTGGGTATCCACGTCGAGGATAAATCTTTTCAGGATATGTAAAAAATTCTCGGCAGATAAGTTCTTTGCCATTTCAAGATGTACTGCCCTGGTGGTGAAAAGGGTTATCCATCTTTTGACCACACCATTAAATTTGACTGAAAGAGAGCCCATGTAATCCAGACCGACTTGTTCGAAGGTTCTAGATCGCCTTACTCGAGTTTCTGGTTGTTGGTCAAGACTTGGTATTGCTGGTAATTTTCCAACGTCTGCAGGAACGGCATAAAGTTATGATACGCTTTACCGCAGCTCTTCCTTTCTGTATCCAAAAACTTCGTCTTAATTCAGATAACGTATGTGCGATTCCTGCGTGATATAATTCATTATGCTTGTGTAGAATAATAAGATTAGTAATATACTATAATTCGGCAAATATATGGGATATTTACTTTCGTCCGTTAACTCTGAATTTTCCAATCTGCTTCTTAATCTCCATAATTTATCAACTTCATCTCGATATAGATTCCATTTTTCCTTCTCGTCATCCGTTAATCCTTGTGATTGGGCTTGTCTGATCAGTATTTTCCGCTATATTATAATCATTTCTAGTCATATATCTCTTTTTTACAGATAATGGTTGTAACCGTAATAATTCTCTTTTGCAAATTCGTTTAATAAATCGAAGAGTCCAAACAGTTACTCGAATTAGTTTCATCCAACTGCTAAAACGACATTCTTCTGTAAATTCTTTAGTTACCTTTGTCAAGTTCGAGGCAATTGCTTTTGCAAATTCATCATTTCCTTTATAAATAAGTTTATATTTGGCCATTCAGATTTCTTGAGTTCCAACCATCGAGGTCCTTACCACCATTGTTTACAATTTTGAAGTTTAAATGGCGAAAGTTCTTTGGTGGCCATGTCTGCTGGATTTTGTTCACTTGGTATGTATTTTAATTCGAAGTTAGATTTTCGATTTTGTACAAATCGTGGAAGTAGTTTTGTATAATTTTGGATCTAATGAACAATTTAAGTTTGATCATTGTAGGAATTATAGGATAGTCCTCTTTGTTAAATCTTTTCCTATCCATGGTTTTGTCACACGGATAATATCTCTTTCGTGGTTCCATATAAGACCGAGAAAATTTTTTTGATTCGCTTGGTTTAAGTCACAATAAAGTATTCGTTCATTAAATTCTTCATCGTTTAAAAGAAATTCTCTTATGTTCGTTGATGCTTCTCCAAAAAATTTTTTCCATTTTCTCATATTTACATAGTGCCTCTTTTGTTCCATTAGCTGATATTATGACGTTATCTACATATAAATTCTTTCTTATCTCCCATGCTAATTCACTACCGTAATTTTCCAAATGGTAATTTAATGTTGCTGCTAATAAGAAAGGTGAAGATATAACTCCAAAAGGAACTCTGTTAAAGCGCTAACATTTTATATTTCCATCACTTAGTTCTTTATCTATATCATTTAACCAAAGGAATCGCGTACAATTTCTTTCTTCATTTTGTAGTTCTAGTTGCAAAAATGCCTTTTCAATATCAGCAGTTATTACTATTTTCATCATCTGGAAACGTAATATCACTCCGACTAAATCTGGTAACATCACTGGACCTCGATACAATACTTCATTTAAACTTTTAAATCCTTTTTCATGTGCTGAAGCATCGTATACAATTATTAATTTAATTGTAGTTTTACTAGGAGTTAATACTTCATGATACGGTAAGTAGTGAATAACACCTACCTCATCTTTCGAATGTACTTCTTCAATTATACCTGAATGTAGTTGATCAATAAGTATTTTATGGTATAAATGGAGAATTGAATTATGTTCTAGACGGTTAATTAAATTCTTCAATCTCCCAAGCACAATTCATGATTATTGCTTAATTTTTGTTTGGAGTCTTTTCAAGGCCAGCATACTTGGTATCTTCCACCTTGCTTGGTGATGGTTCGTTTGAAATGCTTTAAAGCTTGATTATCGTCAGCTTGAGGTGACTCTTGTATATCAATCGTTTCTAACTTCCAAAATTTTTCTAATTCTGAATTAATATTAGCATTTGCTGAATATACTATCTCCTTAGGATAAAAATTGGTTTTACAAAGTTTGTTAATATCGCCACAACCTGCAGTCATGGGACCAACTTTTGATTGGACTAACATATGTCCAGATTTTAGTTTCTTGATTTCTTGCTCCAATCAACATGTCAAATTTTTTCCAATAATTTGTTAGATTTTGAATTTGAAGTTCACTTGATGTCTCAACTACCTGTAATTCGTTGGTTAAATAATCAGTTATATTTGCTTGTAATGATATGATTTCGTTTCCTGTAGTTAGCACGTTTATTGTATGCGAGCAGTGGACACGATTTCGGTTCCTTCATGCCAAATGGAGCTATTGTCATTATTTGGGTTTCTGACTCGGTTAATTTTAATTGATGTGATATTTTTTGGAAATGAAGGATAGTTGTGAGCCTATATCAAATAATGCCAAAGCATTTTGTTGTCGTTGAGGTACAGTGGATTAAAGACCTTTATCTCCTTACATAAAAGTAAAGTTTCTTTTGTTCCTTTGGATCGAGTTGTAAAGAGAAGTTGAATATTCCCTTTCCTTCGAAGGCGTGATTTTTTCTTGCTCTTCATTTCTTTGATACATTATATTGTTCAAAGGAAGTGAATTTCTTTTATCGCATAAAGCGCTATTATGTGGTGCTCCGCAATAAAAGCATTGTTTTTTGACTTTACAAATTTCTCCTTTGTGACTATCTCTAAGACAGACAGTACATTTCTTTAGTACCTTAAGACGATTCAGCCGATCATTGAGTGTAATATAGATTTCGCAATCACTGTCCCAATGATCTCTCGCGCAGAATACACATGGTCTTCTTTTCTTTGTTATAGTTTTCGCGAAATTTTGATTGCCTTTTACTGTCGACAGTGCTGAAGTTCCTCTGGGATTATATTGTTGTATTTGTTCAGGTTTGCTAATTATAGATTTAATTGAATTGAGCGGATGAACGTTGACAGTTTCTTAACAAGGTTTCTTAATTTTAGAACTGACCAAGGCATATCCTTTTTCTTTTGTTCATATATTTTATTTAATATTCATGATGGTAATTTATTCTCGACCAAAGTTTCGATATTTGAATGTTGTAGGCTTTCTCCTAAAGCCTCTAAGTGGCGTAACACTCTTTATATATTTTCAATAGTTCCAATCCATTCTCTTTCACTTCTTTTAATGGATTGGAGTTCATTAAATAATAATGTCGTTACTGTCGGGTGATCGCCATATTTTGCATATTGTATCACTCTAATTGTTGCACGCCGACATGTCTCGAATGAGTGTTAATTTCAAGGACAAATAAAAAAAGACGAAAAAGAAAGTGAAACTTTAACGTAAATTATAATTTACATAGTGAAACAGTAGTATTCTATGATTTATTAATAAAATATTCCAAATTGTTAATAATAATTTTTTGTATTAATGGTAATGCGAATGTGTAATATTTGGATTAGAAAATTCAAATTAGTTTATCAAATTTTGAATTTCAAGCAAATTTTCAATTTTTTTGTTGAAATATTCTCGTCATATATGAATTCATTGAAGAATGAATTNNATTTGTTGCTTTATTGTTAATTACCTCAAACTTGGGTAATTAAAGCAAATTTAAGCATTGCATGATTTATTAATAAAATATTCCAAATTGTTAATAATAATTTTTTGTATTAATGGTAATGCGAATGTGTAATATTTGGATTAGAAAATTCAAATTAGTTTATCAAATTTTGAATTTCAAGCAAATTTTCAATTTTGTTGAAATATTCTCGTCATATATGAATTCATTGAAGAATGAATTTTAATTTTCCGTTTGATTTCAGATTATATTAATTTTTACTAAATTTAATTTAATCTTTTAACCTTTCGATGAGCTTATTTTCCGGTTATGCATCTTATTTTACGCCACATATGATGTGAAACATTTGAATTGCTGTCATAATTAACTTTTTATTGGTTAAATTCAAAAATAATTAATTGAGATTGTATATTTCATAGAGATGCAACGTGTGAGTGCTGTGACATGTGATTATAACTGTCCCGGAATGAATTAGATCGTACCGGAGGTTCAGGCTACCGTGCCGGGATTTTGAACTATTGTTCTTTCATGTCTGATTTTTTCTAAAATTTGCTACTTGCTCAATTGCTCTATTCTAATGCTAAATGCTAAAAGAGTTATTAAGTACGAATGAAGAGTTAGGGAATATAAAAAGTATAAGAAAAGAGCATTGCATTTTAAGAAACTGCAAACAGTGTAAAAATTATATAATTGCTAATATTTTGTTAAAGAGTAGAGAAGAAGTAACGATGATTAGTAAGATTTGTATATTAAGAAGAAAAGAAAATCTGGTAATAGCATTAGTAGTGATTGAAAGTAATATTGAATTTTTTTTTTCATTTTTACAAAAGAATTTTCTGTTTATTATATAATTTGTGCAATAAGCTTCAGTGCTTCGAGAAGTGTGTACACATCGATTTCAGATAAAAAGAAAAGCTCCTTGTTTTTGTAGTGCTTCCTGAAAAGCGTATTTTAACATTTTACAACTAAATCAATGAATGATATCGTAAGTTTAACATCAAATTTTTTGTTTTACTTTCTTTTTTCCTTCGGAGTATATGTTTGGATTAGGGAAGAATGAGAAAAAGTCGTAAAATGAACGAAAGTTAATCTGGTTTGATTGAATGTCTAAAATAGCATAAAAAGTTTGGTAAGCATAATTTAGTATAGTTTTATATTTCGTAATCTGAATTTATCCATTTATATTACTTCTCGATCATATAAATCATTTTATGGTAAATAAGAGCGAATCATTATTCTTCTTGCTAGTAATGTGATTTGTATTAAAAGTTATTAGTGCAGAAACAGTTATTACAAGTTACAATATGCCAAAATATTTGGTAGTAAATGAGAATCACACGAAGTTTTTTATTTAGTGGAATATTATTTTGGTTTGAAAAATTTGTATTAAATACTATTTTAGAACAGCGATCCATCACTGCCAACATGGTTTCAAGAATTGCGACGTGTGGAGAAAATTATGGGCATTAAGGAGGAAATTGCTGATAAAGATTTATGGCATGTTTTTTACTGAAAAGTTTATGTATTTTTCGATAATTTAAACTGCAAGAGCGGTGCAGAGCTATTGTAATTCAACCTTCTATTGAAGGAAGCAAGGAGGAAACCGTCTTCCAACAATTCAACTGGCACAAAAAAGAACAGTGACACTATGCGTCATCATGTTCTCCTTGACAAAGACATGGGGACGAATATTGTCATTAGAGTATGCCATGTGACCCGTCCTCTTCATCGAATCGATGTTATCCTTCGCCTGCAACATGAGCACTTTTCCCAAAAGTTATGGTTCAAGTTTTATATCATTTGAACTATAACCTCATCCTCGTACAACATATCTTGGTTATTCTTGTTCACTGATACATCTCGTTAGTTTTTACGATTATATTTTTAAATTCCTCAATTTTATTATCATTTATCGGGCTTATCAACGTAATGGTCTTTCGTTATTCAGTTATGGGCTCATGGGAATATCAATTTTTTGAACTAATTTCGAATCCGGAAACTATTAAACTTAAAAAATAACAAAAGAGCGTTTGCTTTTTTCAAAGGACGACTTGAAAATTTAATAGTAGCAAAAAAAAACTTAAAGCAACTACAAAATTCTCGAAGAAGAGCAAGTTGTACAGTATTGCTGCGAAATGATGGGTATATAGCAGCGAATTCTATTTCAAGCAGCTATCATTCGACAATCCCATTTCTATTGCCGATGTCTGCCATTTTCATGTAAGATGATCTGAGATGCGGGACACCAAATGTGGATTTGCAAGTCCATTCCAGAATTTATGAGAAAATAGTATTGGAATTTAGATTATTCAGTTTAGAGATCCGCAATGTCGTCTCGGACTTTAATAATTGCCATTTTTAGTTCATAAGCTTTTTCAGTGCTTATGGCCTTCCTGAATTTTAGATCCGTCAGTGTGGGCCGCAAGTCAATTCTATTGCAACAATTACCAATTACAAAAGTATTAATAAAAAATGGCCTTCACTTGAAAGACTAACAAAATCGAAATTATTGCCCATATTGATAATACTGAAGGTGATGAATTACAATCAGACAATTATTGTTATTATTGACATTGTTGATTGTTTAATTGTATTTATGTTAATTATTGTTATTAACAAAGGTGATGTCTTACTGCTTAAAATTAACCAAACTTATCTTGCTTTTTATTAATTCAAATTCTTAGACATATATGCAATATCCTACTATATGACTTAAACTAATATATATTATGACTTCCTGTTTGACGGTACTTTTTTTCGTTAAAAACTAAATTCGTTTTTTTTAAGGTAATTCTCTTAATCCACCACTCTAGCTGAGAAAGAAGATATTAGCATTAAACTCTGAAATTATTCTTTCAATTATATTTTGGTGTCATCACAAAATTTGCATTTATCACATTCCAAAAGGTAAAATTGCTGCGCTCAATTTGATTTAGTAAGTACCTGCTCACCTGTTCAAATATATCTATAAATCTTAAATTCAGAAACATTTCATAAGAAATTTTTTAGTTGGCAAAAGATGACGAACGCGATACATCGCAGTATTGTTTTTACAGTACTGTTGTCAAGAAAAGTGTCGGATTAGATTTCTAGAGTTGTGTATCCCGCTCCTATTTTTTAAACAAAGTTTTCTATATTTTTTAAAAATTTCATTGTATCTTTCCGCTGGAAATTTTCTTGATAAATCAAGCTGATTTCGAGATATGAGCTATCCAATCAAAAGTGTTGCTTGTTCGGAAGTGGAAAAATACTTTTAGAATTGAACGAATTTTTCATTACCGCGAAAACCGCTTAGGGAATTCATTTATTAAGCCCCAAAGAATTTTTATTTGGAGCATATTCATGGCTTAGCTTCGCAAACGAATTCTTGCTGCAAAAGCCTTAGTGAGTGAAAAGACCAATGTGGAATTAGACAGGTACTGTTGCAAAGGGCATGAGGAAAGATCACATCGATTAGTGCTAGAGAAGTAAGTGGATTAGTTTTTAATACGTTTTCTTTCGTCGACAGAAGTATCGAATTAGGTTTCTAAAGTCCACTAAACAGGTCCTACATGCGTTCTCAAAAAGATAGCAGCGGTATGGATGGTGTATCTCTCGATTTGAAGCAGAGTGGACCACTGGCAACAATTCGGTGTGTCCAGAAAAGAGAATATTTCAGAAAATTTTTCTACTTTTTTTAAGAACACTGTTGCCGTTCACCACAGAACGAAATCTCATAAAGATAGTAGTCTTACAACCTGAAGATCTATCCAACGTGGCATCTATCTTGATAATTTCCGCTTTTTCGAGCATGGTAATATTGTCACGTGGTTGTGTAGTGGTGGCGACAGATTCAGATCTGTTTAGGAGAGTAGACAATATGACGGCTCTGGAAACACTGATCTTGGTTTTTTTCAGGTATTGCTGCTGAGTTTTAATTGCGCGATTGGGCATGTTTAGACCATCGATTTATAATGAAGGTTTTATCTGTGGAAGAGCTGAGGAGAGAGCTGTGACATGTTTTTATTGTTTTTATTTTATTATTATTATTCCGGAGTTTTTATTGTTGAAGCTTACTAAATGCAAAGTGAAAAGTTGTTTTTCTTGTAATGGTCCATGCACTTCTTTCAAAGGTTGTAGAGACCTCTGCGGTCGTAGGAATGTGCACATGACTGAATCTTCTGTGCCATATTAATCCACCACTTATTTTTGATATCCCGAAGTTTTTATTGTTGAAGCTTATTAAATACAAAATGAAAAGTCGTTTTTCTTGCGATGATTCATTGAACCGATCTTTGGGTTTCTTTGCCGGAAACTTAGAACATTCTGCGAGGACTACAGAATGCAATTTTGATGAATTGCAGAGACCTTTGACACAATGCATCTAAGTTGTATCTGATGGGATGTCAGTGTTTGGATTGATCTAGAAAGTTGTCTGTGTCGAAAAAATTGAGTTATAATGTATCAAAATAAATTTTTATTTCTATTAAATCATAAGATCAAAGATTGTCTTAATTTAATATTCCTTAGACAAATACAAAATTGTTTCAAAACTGTATGTCATGCAATTTTTCATTTTGCAAGCTTGTCTGCACACTATGGAGTGTTACAGTTGTTAGTATGTGTGTGTATTATTTAACATGTTCTTTAATTTTTTAGAAGCTTTTCTAATCTAAGTATTATGAACCTTGTCAGAAATCTGACAATAATAAATGCTTCTCAGCAAACGGTCTACAGTGTCTTCCAATTTTTATTGAAACAAAAAATTATTTAATAAAAAGCAACGGGATTGGAACAATTCGAAAAAAAGTGTCTCGATTTTCCTTTATTTAATGCGAAAGTCAGATATCAAATAATAATGTAAAATAAAGAATCTATAAATAACATTTATCCTACAAACTATGTCATTCATTTATTTATTTTATGAACCTATAATGTGTTAGGCAAACTTCCACGTATTTGAACAGCCTCGCTCATATTTCTCCTGCTATTTTTTGGCTCAAAATCAAGGATACCAGTGTCGCGAAACTCGAAATAATCTCGCGAACCTCCAAATAACTTACCAAATATATCAATAAAATTGTATTAATCCATAATACTAAATTTCGTTTTAATCGAACATTAGAAATGTAAAACTGTTTCAAATTATACATCATGTAAGCAACCATTATTTCATCACTCATCTTTCCGTTATACTTGAGCTTATCTGCTTATCCCGACATTTTTATCTGTTAACAAAGGATATGTACATTGTTTAATATGTTAAAAATTACTCCTTTGTTCCAAATCAGATTTGCTTGCAATGTCGAAATATTGTAAGGTCTTTTAAGCTGATAGTTATCCTTTGGCAAGCCACAACAATATTAAAAGCCATCTCTTACTATATAAAAAGCAAAGATCATTTGATACTTAATAATCATGTTCTTGTTGCAAGTCAATGCCCACTACATAAGGATTTAAATCCTTTGTCTCAATCAGTTCTAACAGTTTTTTCCTTACCAATAAGCTACGATTCGGCTGCTTTCCCTCTCCCACAATTCAATTCATTTCATCATCAATATATTCGTTCATCCATTTTCTTCATCTCATTCGTAGATATTCTACGAAATTATCAGTATTGTTGATATAGATTAATATCTATATATTGTAGGTAGTAACCAAATAAAATCGTTACAATCCCTTCATAGACCATTCATTCAACGCATTCATCTACACCAACCACAATAACAAACAAGGAAGGACTTTGAGCATACGAAAGTTATATTCAGACTGAACCCCAACTTTCACAACAACCAGTTATGCGCCCTTTCATCCTTTGTTATCGCTCCCGTATCGCGAAGTGGTGTGTTTGTATCCGAACGAACTGTCACCGATAGGTAATATTCCGTATATTATAATAAAGCAAAAAAGGATGGAATTTTCGATTTTCGACTTCTGATATTTTGATGATACATATAACTTTCCGAATTTTGCATGACTAGACTCTTCCTAAAAATTAAATGAATGGATCAATTACTCGTTGACTTAATTCCATTAAAGCTGTCTACACTTTTAGTTCGCTATAATCATCAAAAGACTGTCAGACAGAGATGTGAGTATCATTAAGCTTTCGATGTGTTGAAATCCCTGACGGTAGCGTAGTCACAGTGATTGACATAACCAAAGATATCAACATGAAAAATATTCAGTAACTGTCTTTTATTTAAAAATGAATGATTAAATAAAAAATTTGTAAACAAACATGACTTGTTTTATTATGACTTGTTAAGGAATGTTTAAATATTGCTTTTAGAAATCTTTAATTGCAAATTAAAAATCTTTAACAATTCTTCAAAAATTTGCGAATCACAAATCATTTTTGCCGCAAAATATCTGCTATAATATAATTTCTGCCTCGAAATTTGAGAAAGAAGTATGTTGATGAGAGAAGTGAAACGTTGTTCTGATTTCAGTGATGACATGAACTTCATTGCTACATATAAGAAAATCTATTTAAAAGGAGTACTTATCGAATAGTTTTTTCAGAAAAGAGACAATATCATAGAATTGATTAAAATGCAAAACACTTTGCACTTTTTTTCATCATTTCCCACTCATTTTGCATAATTTGTATAATAACTTTAAAATATAATGAAGAAAGGAATTTTAAAATGTGATTATCAAAAATAAAGGGAGGAAAGAATGGTATGGCGTTCAAAGAAACCAAAAGAATATATTTGTATCTTCAAAATTCTTCTAAATGGATATGTATAAGCTACTGAGCTGTTTAATGTAAACAAAAATACTATTAGTTAATAGAAATAAAGAAAATATGAAACATTTGCGCCTTCGATTATTACTTGATCAGGAGTTATATGACTTGAAGTGCAGTGTTCGATGTAAGTTTTATTAAGTCAAAATGTGTTTTAAAGTTCGTTAAGAAAGTTTTTCATTTTTTCTACGGGAAATGGCGAAAGAGTGCTAGCAGGAAATTGAAATTATCAAACTTTTAATTATATTGAGCAAAGCAAATGAAACAGTGGGCGAAGGGATGTGATTTCAATTGAGTTAGAGCAAATGAAAAGATACTGAGACTGCAAACTAACTATGTGAATTACAAAGTTCGCTTTTCCGATTTGTTATCGATTCATATTTTTCTCTGGATTAATTCAAATTTTAATTGCAGTAAAATTCAATTTTTAAGAAAAAATTCCTTTGTTTCTTTTTGTTACAACTTCATTTATTCAGTCCAAACTTGATTGCATATTATCCGTGTCGTAAAACAAGCAAGTTCCAAATTTTAAAACTTTCAAATTTAACTCTTCATTTCTACATCCGTTAACTCAGTCAGTTTTCTTTTTTACTCTAATTTACGCTTCTTACTGGTAATCGTATGAATGGAATTCCTTCCGTAATACATCATTTGTTGATCTTTTCTCTTCCGTCTTTAAAACGGGAAACTGGAAGGCGAGCAATTTCTAATTTTGATAATTTATGTTGAAATTGGTGGTCAAATCATGTCATCAATCATTGTCTGATATATGGCAAATTGGTAAGTTCGTCCTGTTATATCTTCATTCTTCTTTCTTCTGATTTCTTTCTATTTGTCTGACCTATTCCGTAAAATTAAACTAGAATCCGGAAAGAAATCTATTGGCTGGCTTTTTTACAGCCTTTCAAAAATTTATCAAAACGTTGTTATTATTTTTTCGTCCTGTATTGTTGTTTAAACAGTCAAGGAAATGTTTTGCGAATATTTTTGTTTTAAAAATTGTGTCTTCTTTATCTCAGAATGTTTAAAGGTCTAAGAAACATTTATATTTATATCAATATTTTTCCAAAGAACATCTTAATTTACATAAACTTCGTTACATACTTTTGCTAAAAGTTACCAAATGTAAAAACAAATTTAATAACCCTTTCTTACTGCTCTGCTTCCTTGCGAAACAAAGTAGGTTTCCTTCCTTGACAGTTCAGATCGCTGACTTCTTTGCCTTCGATACTGGTAGATTCTCGAATCTGTACTGGTTCCGTTCTGTGTACGTGTACTGTGGGAGTCTTCGTGAAATACTTTATTATTCAAACCTCAAACTTGGGTAATTAAACCACAGATTAACATTAAAAATTATACAACATTACAATAACGAGTTGATACATAACACACAAACATAATTTAATAATAAAACATTTAAAGCAAGCTAGACACCTCCCAACCGACCCATACCAAGACAAGAAGCTAATAATGCATGACTTTGTAAGGAAGAAAATTGGGAGGGATTTTATGGATGTTAAGGTTACAAAGCGGATTAAAATCACTTAAAACAATAGTCTTTGTTCATTACGTTATAGCTTCGCCATTGTGGCGACAGTTACAAAGTAGATTAAAATCATTTAATACAATAATCTTTGTTCATTACGTTATAGCTTCTCCATTGTGGCGACACTCCCGACTCGAAAAAAGTGGTAAACAAAATGACTGAACTTGTTTTCAGCCTGTTCTTAGCTCTTTTGGCATCGTTTTTCTTCCGCCGAATCGAGGACGGATGGATAGCTTTTCTTCATCTTCGTCATCTTCTAGTTCGATATTCGGGTCCACGACTTGGTACTGTTTGTTTTGACTGATGTTCAGTTCTAAGGGGTAGAGGTGGTTCAATGGTCTTTCCCAAATGTGTCCATTGGACATTTTAAGTTGGGCCGCTCGAATATTACCAGCTTGTGCTATTAACTTGGTGATGCGCGCCAGAGGCCAACATCCTCTGGGTACTGCTCCTGTGCGCACCAAGACAATCTCTCCCACTTGTGGAATACGTCTAGTCTGCGCGTGTGGTCCTTTGTGTTCTCTTTGTTTGCGGTCTCGTAGTGTTTGAAGGTATTGCGTTTGCCATTTTTCCCAAAATTCATCCGCTATTATTGCACCTTCCTTCCAGTAGTTCAACAGGTAATCTCGACTATGTTCTC
>SSBO01000047.1:9765-20763 GCA_005281725.1 Wuchereria bancrofti | reverse complement strand
TAGTTCATAAAAAAGAATAATAAATTTGAAGTGAAATTAAATCAAATTAATTGAAAATATTAATTTTTTTTACTTGTTTATTTCACAGGCAAACGAATAACTCTATCATACGATATAAAATATGTTTGATATCAATTCTTCATTTCATCAATTTATCAGACATCTTGAGCTATATAGACAAATGTTAACCACTTTTTTTTACATACATTTCTAAAAAGCAGCATTGTCCAGGAAATATTTATAGAAAAAAGCGACAATGTCGTATGTAATATTTTATCGAACTCTTTTTCCTACTCAAATAATTTTTATTGTCGACAATATGCTAATTAATGTAATTTTTCTAAACTTTTGGCCTAAATTTTTTATCCACCAATTTTATATTAGATTAAATGTTAAAAAATAAAGATAAATTACAATATTTAAATATTAATTAGCATAAAATATATAACTTACTTGAATTATCCAAATGATCATATAAATTTGCTGTTATTGTTGTTGTTGTCGTAATAGTTACAATGATAATTATAACTTTTATCATACGCAACAACCAATTTGTTGTTCCCATAGTTGCAATGAAAAACAAACAATTTGAAGTATATTGAGGTTGTTAAGCCAGATTATTACTTGGCTGGAAAAAAGAGCCAGAAAAGAAATGAGGCCCAAGAATTGTTCTTCCTCAAATGACTATTTGTCTCTCTTGTAAATTCTTTCATTTTTACCCTTTCCTTTTCTAAGCTCTTCTATTCTACTTTTTCTCATTTCTTATTTCTTTCACTTTCTTTATTTCTTTCGTCTTTTTTAATTTGAGCAATAATATGAAATGATCCCGCCTCCTTTGAAAGTTTGTCATTTTTATTGATATCAAATCTGATTGTCACAACGAATTCTTAGTTCCATTTCGCTCATCTGTTCATCACGACATAAATTCAACAGATGAATTAAATTTGAATTCATTGGTGAAACATTTAATAGTAATTCAAAAATGTTTATATTATTTTTGAGATGAAATGTTAAAAAAATTAATAATAAAATGTTATTTTTGCTTAAAAAAGCTCTCTCTTTTCATTTTCTATTAAAGTTAAAAATACAATGATAAAAACGAAACAAAAACATAAATTTTATTTTATCTCACTTATATAATATTCAAAACCTATAAATTTAAGAATTTTTAATTTTAAAACAAAAACAATTTATAAAAACTTTTTTTATAAATTGTTTCATTTTTTAAGGTACCAAATATTGTTTGTATATACTGGATTCTTTTTTCGATAAGATAAAAAGAGAAACTAGAAGAAAAAAGGCAGGTAAAAATACTTTCAGGTAAAAGCGAAAAGGTACTGTAAATTTCGACATATTGCAAAAAAAATTTGCAAAAAAGACTATGATAAATAACAATTAATTTATGAGTTTAAAAACTTGTAAAATAGATTAAAAAACTGTAAGATAAAAATTATAATATATAAAAATAAAATATAAAGAACTTTTCCATTCCTTTTTTTTTTAAAAAAAGAAAGAAAATTCATATTCTGCAATACTTATTGCGCTTTTCTGCTATGGAGACAGTTTTTTTATATTTTTAAATGTCATTTTACATTTGTGCTATATAATTTAATTATGAAATGAAAAATTGTATTTTTTTTGTTAGCATTGATATCTGCTTTAATATCAATTTAAGAATACTAAAATTTAATTCATCCTTTTATTTCAAAAAAATTGGAAAAAATGGGAAAAAATGGAAAAATTAAAAAAAGAATAATAAGAGAGAATGAGAAAGAGAGCCAAGCTGAACGTTTCGTTTCCCTTTTTTTAAAGCTTTTATGCAGTTTAGCATGAAAAGATGAAGAAGAATGATATGATAATAAATGAACTGATAAAGTATTTTTATTTAAAGAATCATAAATTTTTAGAAATTAAAAAAAGTTCATAAATGTTATATATGAAATATATATTATAAAAATTAATTCACTAGGAAATTTAATTTTTTTTTTTGAAGTTTTTTTAATCTTAAATTTGACACATTTAATTAACAAAATCAATTCCTAATTATATTTAAACAATTAATACTGATTTTAACGTCAGTATTATTTGTCTAAATATAATCATTTTCATTATCATAAAAATCAGTAATCGTTAATTATTTAATCATTTATTAGAAGCTATAATAACTAACCGTTTAGTCTAGATATTTTAGTTTTTTTTTGCTTTTTTAAAGAATTTTTCATTTTTCTTTTTCAAATTATGTTTGCAAATAATTTTAACCATTAAATTTTACTTATTCTAATACTATTTGTAGAAAATTGTTAGCAAAATTAGTATGACAAGGTTATTAAATAATCTTGAAAGAAAAATAAACTTAAACTTTACTTCAGTTNTATGATAAATAACAATTAATTTATGAGTTTAAAAACTTGTAAAATAGATTAAAAAACTGTAAGATAAAAATTATAATATATAAAAATAAAATATAAAGAACTTTTCCATTCCTTTTTTTTTTAAAAAAAGAAAGAAAATTCATATTCTGCAATACTTATTGCGCTTTTCTGCTATGGAGACAGTTTTTTTATATTTTTAAATGTCATTTTACATTTGTGCTATATAATTTAATTATGAAATGAAAAATTGTATTTTTTTTGTTAGCATTGATATCTGCTTTAATATCAATTTAAGAATACTAAAATTTAATTCATCCTTTTATTTCAAAAAAATTGGAAAAAATGGGAAAAAATGGAAAAATTAAAAAAAGAATAATAAGAGAGAATGAGAAAGAGAGCCAAGCTGAACGTTTCGTTTCCCTTTTTTTAAAGCTTTTATGCAGTTTAGCATGAAAAGATGAAGAAGAATGATATGATAATAAATGAACTGATAAAGTATTTTTATTTAAAGAATCATAAATTTTTAGAAATTAAAAAAAGTTCATAAATGTTATATATGAAATATATATTATAAAAATTAATTCACTAGGAAATTTAATTTTTTTTTTTGAAGTTTTTTTAATCTTAAATTTGACACATTTAATTAACAAAATCAATTCCTAATTATATTTAAACAATTAATACTGATTTTAACGTCAGTATTATTTGTCTAAATATAATCATTTTCATTATCATAAAAATCAGTAATCGTTAATTATTTAATCATTTATTAGAAGCTATAATAACTAACCGTTTAGTCTAGATATTTTAGTTTTTTTTTGCTTTTTTAAAGAATTTTTCATTTTTCTTTTTCAAATTATGTTTGCAAATAATTTTAACCATTAAATTTTACTTATTCTAATACTATTTGTAGAAAATTGTTAGCAAAATTAGTATGACAAGGTTATTAAATAATCTTGAAAGAAAAATAAACTTAAACTTTACTTCAGTTAAATATAGCTTCAAGCAACTACTGCTACCTGTTCACTTTATTGTGCTTAATCATTGAACAACACCTGTTTATCTCATTGTTATTGAATCATAATAAAATATCAATTTCTAACATATAATCCGCGGTTCAGTAATTCTTTTTTTATCATGCTAAAATTACTCGTACAACTATTTATATCTTTAATGATAGATTGATAAATTTCTTATCTCATCAAAAATTTTTATCTCATTAATGAATTTTTTTTCGAAAAAAACAAAAAATGTTTTAAAATTATTTTTGAAAACTATTGAAAAATAAATAAACAAAAATTCCGTGTTTTTACAAAATTTAAAAAAAGTAAAGAACGAATGCTAGAAGTTGACACATTCCTTTAAAATTTTCTAGCACTTTTAAAAAATTTTAAATTCTCTCTTTCAATTTTAAAATATAATATGTAAGCGATAAAAATAATTGGTGTGCTGCCGTGACATTCATTATTTAACATTAAATTGTATAACTATGTTTAAAAAAACTATTCATCACTTTTTCTTTTTTTTTAATAATAAAAAACTTTATATTTTTATTCATTTTTGCAAGAATTTATCGAACAAATAGTCGGTAAATAAAGTAAGTTTTACTTTCTTTTTTGCTTTTCAACTTAGTAATTTTGAATAGCGAAAAAAGAAGAGAGAGAGAAGGTGGGGAACAGAAAAAGAGAGAGGAAGATAAATGCTACTAATTTATCGTTAAATTTTTTTCTTTTTCTTTTTTTAATGTCAATAATATACAACAACATTTTATATTAAATTTTAATATTTAAAAAAAGCCAAAAGACTTAGAAAATTTTAATTCATTTTTATTGAAAACAAAAAAAGGAAAAAAAGAATGTAAATAGGAAATAAGTAATAAATGATTGGTTTAATTCAATTTAAATTCGACGTAATATAATTACTATTAAATAGTTGATAGATTACATTTGATAAATTTGAACTATGGAAATGAAAAAAAAAGAATGAATAAAATAATACAGACAATTAAAAAAAGAAATTGCTTTCTAAGGTTAATTCAAAAACAATTTTGTTCTGTTTTTTAAGAGAAAGGGAAATAATATTAATTGGATAAAGAAAACTAATGCTTCATTATCAAGTAAATTGAGTGAAAAATTACAATATATATTATTAGCATGAAGAATGGATGGATGCTTCATTGAATCAAATATATGTGTTTTTTTTTTTTTTGAGAAATTTAATATTTTCAATATATATGAAAAACTATAATGTAAATTAAAACCAAAGTAAATTTCTGTTTTCTTCAATTTTCATTAAAAAAATACCATAAATTCTCGAGCAGTTCTTACAAACAATTAAATATTATTCAGTTTTTTATCTTTTTTTGTACGATAATTTTTGAATATTACAAATACTTTTTAAAATAAAAAATTATTTATTGGTGTTTTTCAAAAACAATTTTTTATTACATTATATTTATTTGACCATAATAGCTATATGCCAGCAAAAAGATCAATCTTAAGGTATATATGCATATATAATATATCACTAAAAGATTTGAAAAAAAATGGGAAAAATTAAATTTCAGAAAAATGAAAAGCAAAAATATTCATCAATCGATTGATATTGTAGTTTATAGAACGTAAGTAAATTTTCAACTTTTTTTAATTATCATTAAAAGAAAAGCTTCCTTACATTTATTTTGATTAGTTATTAAAAAATTATATTATTGCCAAAAAGTTTAAATGTTTTTAAGTGATAAAGATGCTAATGAAAAAAGTTATAACTTAATTGTAATTAGTTGAGATGAAATAATTTACCTTGTAACTATTAATTAAAAGGTAAGCAAAAATGAGTAATTCGTTCTTTCTGCTCGACATGTAACCATTTAACGATATCAATTATTATTTTTTTAGGTATGCAAAAGATTTTGTAAAAACAGTTAGAAATGTACACCATAAAACCATAAAAATATGCTACTGATTTTAAATTAATTAAAAGTAAGCAAAAATAAGTAAAAAATTTAATTAATTTGATAACTTTAAAATGAACAATTATTCATTGAAACCAATAAAAAAGGAAAAAGCTAGAAAAATAAGGAAACAAACAAAACCAAACGATAATTTGGTTTAGTTTTTTTTCCAATATGATTATTATCAATAAAATATGCAAAAGAATACGAGAATATATGGTGGTTAATTGTCTTTGGGGTAACTCTCTCTCCTTCTCTCTCTCTGTGAGAATACCGAGACATTGCATTCAAATTCATTTGTTTGTCGAATTCCCATGAGTAATTTGAATTTTATGCATGTACCGCTCGTATAATATGATAAAAAATTTTGAAGTTATGTTTCCTCTTTTCCTCCCTCTCCTTACTCATTAATTATATCTGAAAAACAAATTCTGAGAGATAAATATATCATAAAGAAGAAAAATATTTTGAATAAACCATTTGCTGTTTATAGCTATTTTTTCTTTTTTCCCTTTCTTTGTGACTGAAATGATTAAACAAAAAATATTATTTATGAAAAGATTTATCACATTATATCATTTTTGAAATATTTCAACTAAATTTTTCATCAGTTTCTTCTTTTTAATTTAAAACTTTTTTTAAACAAACATCAACGATTATTAATTCAATAACTAACTTTCGTTTTTCTTTTTTTTATTTGGTAGCGTTAATTTATTCTTAAATTCNATATTATTTATGAAAAGATTTATCACATTATATCATTTTTGAAATATTTCAACTAAATTTTTCATCAGTTTCTTCTTTTTAATTTAAAACTTTTTTTAAACAAACATCAACGATTATTAATTCAATAACTAACTTTCGTTTTTCTTTTTTTTATTTGGTAGCGTTAATTTATTCTTAAATTCTTAAATATTTCGTTTTAATTCAATATGAATTTTAAATTTTAGATGGAAATGCATTTTTTTACATTTAAAAATTTTTATGACTAATTTGTTGAAATATAATTGCTCAAATTTTTGCAACTATATGTATATGTGTTTATTGTTTTGACATTTGTTTTGTTCAAAAAAAATTCGTAAAATACTATAATATCAAACATTTTATTAGCATTTATTCAAAATTAGCTAAATATAGATGAAAAATAAAGGATAATAATAGTTTTTTTGCACAAAAATTAAGCATAGATAACAATTTACGAAAATATTTACAATTATTTGAAATATTCAATATGATCAAAATTAATTGAAATAATAAACGAATTAAAAGGTCATCGTGCAGTGGTAATTCAAATTAATATTTATCGAGAATATTTGTGCTAATTAATTAGCAAAATTTAGCAGTACTAATATGATTTGTTTATGGCGGAAATGCTCAAAATAATTATTATTAATTATTTGAAATTTGTTAATAATTACAAAAATACAAAAATTATTCATGTATTTACAAAATATAACTGATTAAATTTTATATCAAGAAATATCGTAGCTATTAAATCAAGGAAAAAGAGGGAATTTTTTTTTTAATGGAATTTGAGACTTTGCCAGTAATGTTAAATAAATAAAATTTTAGCTCCTTTTTTCACTTTTTTTTGGAAAAAAATGATAAAAACAACAAAGAAAAAATGAAAAAAAATTTTCATGAAGAAATAAAATTGATTAAAAAATACAATGATTGAATTGCAATTAATGAAAATGCATCATTATACTTGTATTTCTTCTAAGGTATGTCCACCTGTTGATAAGCCACTTAATGAAGTGACTTTACCGCTTGCCTGACCCATTGCCGCCCGACCATGTTTTGGACGTGTTGGACTTATGCCAATTCATAATGAGCCTACTGATATTTTATTTGTCGTTGATAATAATGGTTCCTAAAAAAAAGGAAAAAAGTAATGACAAATTTAAAATTATACAATAGAAAAATTTTCAAAGTCTTTTTTTTAAATTTAAATATTAAAAATGGAAAAAATTATTAAAGTAAAATGATTTCCAAATCACATGCTAATATATTACACAAATTAATTAAAAAGCAAAAGAAGTAAAAGTGACAAAGAATATATTCATGCATTTTTTATTTTTGGTTTTTTTAAAGCGCAACAAACAATGTTAAAATTGTTTTTATTTAATATTTTTTACTAATTTTACATGTGATATTATATAAATTTCATATGATGAAATATATTACCAAAAAGACGCTAGTTTTAAAAATTCAAACAAAAAATTTTATTTACTTATTTTTTTTGTTAAATATATAATAAATAAAATAGTTTGAAGAAAAAAAGAAAGAATAAAATTGTTTTGACCAAAAATTTGTTAGAATTAATTATAAAGTAAGTACGATAAATTGTAATATATAAGAAATTAATTGCAATTAAACATAATAAAATATAGTCAAACATAATAAATNTGATTTGTTTATGGCGGAAATGCTCAAAATAATTATTATTAATTATTTGAAATTTGTTAATAATTACAAAAATACAAAAATTATTCATGTATTTACAAAATATAACTGATTAAATTTTATATCAAGAAATATCGTAGCTATTAAATCAAGGAAAAAGAGGGAATTTTTTTTTTAATGGAATTTGAGACTTTGCCAGTAATGTTAAATAAATAAAATTTTAGCTCCTTTTTTCACTTTTTTTTGGAAAAAAATGATAAAAACAACAAAGAAAAAATGAAAAAAAATTTTCATGAAGAAATAAAATTGATTAAAAAATACAATGATTGAATTGCAATTAATGAAAATGCATCATTATACTTGTATTTCTTCTAAGGTATGTCCACCTGTTGATAAGCCACTTAATGAAGTGACTTTACCGCTTGCCTGACCCATTGCCGCCCGACCATGTTTTGGACGTGTTGGACTTATGCCAATTCATAATGAGCCTACTGATATTTTATTTGTCGTTGATAATAATGGTTCCTAAAAAAAAGGAAAAAAGTAATGACAAATTTAAAATTATACAATAGAAAAATTTTCAAAGTCTTTTTTTTAAATTTAAATATTAAAAATGGAAAAAATTATTAAAGTAAAATGATTTCCAAATCACATGCTAATATATTACACAAATTAATTAAAAAGCAAAAGAAGTAAAAGTGACAAAGAATATATTCATGCATTTTTTATTTTTGGTTTTTTTAAAGCGCAACAAACAATGTTAAAATTGTTTTTATTTAATATTTTTTACTAATTTTACATGTGATATTATATAAATTTCATATGATGAAATATATTACCAAAAAGACGCTAGTTTTAAAAATTCAAACAAAAAATTTTATTTACTTATTTTTTTTGTTAAATATATAATAAATAAAATAGTTTGAAGAAAAAAAGAAAGAATAAAATTGTTTTGACCAAAAATTTGTTAGAATTAATTATAAAGTAAGTACGATAAATTGTAATATATAAGAAATTAATTGCAATTAAACATAATAAAATATAGTCAAACATAATAAATACAGTATATTGATTAAATATAATAGGAAAACTAAATATAATGAATTAAATATAATAAATATAAAAATTAAATATAATAATAAAAAAATATATAAATTGTTAGTAATTTAATGAATTACTGCTATAATGAATTATACATATACTATACCTGTTCCTGAAAGTTACATTTGCTTATTAATGTATCATTATATGTTGTATCATTGTAGCTTTGATAGGAATTTACACGATATGTTTCAAAATCATTCGTTTTAGATGACAGTGAATCCAAAGGTGTAGTTATAGAATCCGTTATCGATGGACGTTGACTAAGTGAAGATGATGAGAGCTGTTGTTGTTGTTGTGATGATGATAGTGGTGGTGGTAGTTGTTGTTGTAATTGTGATGGTGATGATGATATGTAATTTATTTGCTGCAAAATTTGTAATAATTCAAATTATAATATTAAAAAAAAGAAAGAAAGAAAGATTTTTTAACATAAAAATAAGCTAACATTTTGCAATTATATTTTAATAGATTTTTGGTTTTTCCTAAAATTTGCGAAAAAAAGAATTTTTATTTCATCTTTCAGCATAAAAAATTAACTAGGAAGTTTTAGTTCAAAAAAGCAATTTTTTTTTGATTAATAAAAAAGAGAAAGAAATTGAAATAAATGTTTAATGATTTTATTATANACTTTGCCAGTAATGTTAAATAAATAAAATTTTAGCTCCTTTTTTCACTTTTTTTTGGAAAAAAATGATAAAAACAACAAAGAAAAAATGAAAAAAAATTTTCATGAAGAAATAAAATTGATTAAAAAATACAATGATTGAATTGCAATTAATGAAAATGCATCATTATACTTGTATTTCTTCTAAGGTATGTCCACCTGTTGATAAGCCACTTAATGAAGTGACTTTACCGCTTGCCTGACCCATTGCCGCCCGACCATGTTTTGGACGTGTTGGACTTATGCCAATTCATAATGAGCCTACTGATATTTTATTTGTCGTTGATAATAATGGTTCCTAAAAAAAAGGAAAAAAGTAATGACAAATTTAAAATTATACAATAGAAAAATTTTCAAAGTCTTTTTTTTAAATTTAAATATTAAAAATGGAAAAAATTATTAAAGTAAAATGATTTCCAAATCACATGCTAATATATTACACAAATTAATTAAAAAGCAAAAGAAGTAAAAGTGACAAAGAATATATTCATGCATTTTTTATTTTTGGTTTTTTTAAAGCGCAACAAACAATGTTAAAATTGTTTTTATTTAATATTTTTTACTAATTTTACATGTGATATTATATAAATTTCATATGATGAAATATATTACCAAAAAGACGCTAGTTTTAAAAATTCAAACAAAAAATTTTATTTACTTATTTTTTTTGTTAAATATATAATAAATAAAATAGTTTGAAGAAAAAAAGAAAGAATAAAATTGTTTTGACCAAAAATTTGTTAGAATTAATTATAAAGTAAGTACGATAAATTGTAATATATAAGAAATTAATTGCAATTAAACATAATAAAATATAGTCAAACATAATAAATACAGTATATTGATTAAATATAATAGGAAAACTAAATATAATGAATTAAATATAATAAATATAAAAATTAAATATAATAATAAAAAAATATATAAATTGTTAGTAATTTAATGAATTACTGCTATAATGAATTATACATATACTATACCTGTTCCTGAAAGTTACATTTGCTTATTAATGTATCATTATATGTTGTATCATTGTAGCTTTGATAGGAATTTACACGATATGTTTCAAAATCATTCGTTTTAGATGACAGTGAATCCAAAGGTGTAGTTATAGAATCCGTTATCGATGGACGTTGACTAAGTGAAGATGATGAGAGCTGTTGTTGTTGTTGTGATGATGATAGTGGTGGTGGTAGTTGTTGTTGTAATTGTGATGGTGATGATGATATGTAATTTATTTGCTGCAAAATTTGTAATAATTCAAATTATAATATTAAAAAAAAGAAAGAAAGAAAGATTTTTTAACATAAAAATAAGCTAACATTTTGCAATTATATTTTAATAGATTTTTGGTTTTTCCTAAAATTTGCGAAAAAAAGAATTTTTATTTCATCTTTCAGCATAAAAAATTAACTAGGAAGTTTTAGTTCAAAAAAGCAATTTTTTTTTGATTAATAAAAAAGAGAAAGAAATTGAAATAAATGTTTAATGATTTTATTATA
>SSBO01000020.1:0-51915 GCA_005281725.1 Wuchereria bancrofti | reverse complement strand
TTATCAATAAATAATTTTAAATTAATTGAAAAGATATTAAATGTATTTGTTATTAATTATTATTTCACTGCCATATTTCGAATTATTTATTAATAAATAATAACTTCAAATTAATTAAAAAAAAAGTTTTTTTTTTTAAAAAAAGAAAAGCATGTAGAAGTGTATATATTATCGATTGAAATTTCACTTAAAATATTTTCCACCAAGCACTAATGTAATTACTGTTAGCATCCCTCTGCTTAATGTTGTGAGACAGAACAGCTGAGCTAATTTATATCAAAATCATTCATTCTTTCTCCCTCTCTCTCTCTTAATCTCCTTATCACTACTATTATTACTATTAGTGATAGTCTTATTTCATCCATTTTTTTCCTTTTTCCATCTTTTCATTCATTCTTTTCATCTTTTCTTTGCATTCTTTTTCTCATATTTTCCCTCTCTTTTTTCTCTCTCTCTAATTTCGTTTCTTTTATTTTCTTTCCATTTCTCATCATTTTTGCTTATTCATTCTTTTATTCTGTCAATTTTCATCTACTCTTTACTTCATTATCGTTATTGAGTGGAATAATTTTTGAAGCATTTTCAGTAAAATTAAATCTAAATCAATTTAAATATTTTTTTCGTCTTTCTTCTCATTCAATCCTTTTATTATTTACTTTTACATTCTTATCTTTCTTTCTCCTTATTTTTTTCTTTCCCTCTCCCTTTCTTTTTCTTCATTTTGTTGATATTACTAAATTTCTTCTCCGCCTCTTATTGATTAGCAACAAAATAAATAACTGTAAGTTATCCGACAGAGGGGAAGACAGATAAAGTTGGAATGAAAAAATGGAAAAGTAGATAAATTCATCGTTTGCTTATATTATTCTTTCTCTCCCTCTCTCTATTTTCATTTAATTTTGAAGAATAAGAGAAGGAGAAAGAAAGAGAGAGAGAGAAAAAAAAAATTAAAAGTATGAAGTTTTAGAAAGATGTTAAAGTAAGTAAAACATCGAAGATTTCTTCTAACAAATAACAACGATAGCAACTACTATAGCACAAGCTAAGCTAGCAGGTTCCATTGACCTACTTATCAATAAACTATTGATTATTATCAAATATATTTAATCTTGTCATTTGTCTTTTATTTACTTCGCTTTTCCTTTGTTCTTATTAGTTATTTTCTACTTTTTTCCTTTTGCTTTTTCTTTTCTGTCTTTTAATTGATAATTTATTGTTGGAATATTTGTAAACACTATTACATCTTATCATGTTACCTATATAATATCATATTTCATAGGAGAATAATGATAAGTTGACATTCGATTGTCAACGTTCACTTCTTGGGGTAATAATGATAATAACTAGGAGAATATTGCTTAGTTAATTAAATATAACTTTTAAATAAAATATATTAATATATCTTAAAATGTATCTTACATATCACATTTCGCAGGAAATAAGTTGACATTGTAAAATTCATGTTAATATGGTAATGATAAGTGAATATTGCTAATCAACGATAAATTGTTACTTTTCATTTTTTTATTAAGCTAAAAACGTTTTTGTGAAAGTAGTTTCTTTATCTTAAATAAAGTACAGTAATATATCTTGCTTAGTTAGTTAATATAACCCTTAAGGAAATAAAGTTTCATTCTATCTTTTTCTTTTTTTTTTTTGAATTTGAATTATTTCTGATCATGCAAACCAAGTTATTATTATTCAAGCGTAAAATTTTTTTGTATTATTTGAATCACATATTTTTGCCTAATTCATTTTGATGCACAAAACACTATAGATAAAACTTAATGTTTTACTTTCTAACATATTCATTCCATATATGAGAAGAATTGTCTTTTCTTCCTGTTCTTTTTTTCTTTTTTAAATTGCAGACTTTGTCAAAAATGTTTGATTAATGTATTTGAGGTTTTTTCTTTCTTTTTTTGATTGCATTAAAAAAATAATTGGAATATAACGCCAAATGATGTAAAGCAAATTAATGAAGCATGAAATTTTGGACATTACGATAAGTTGAAACGATTTTCTCATCCAATTTGTTCATTCCTATTTTACAAAAATAGGTAAAACACACACATACACACACACACACACACACATACATATATAGATACAAACAGAATTGGTTGGTTGATAGTATGTAAGGTGTAATTGATTACATCGATCAAAGCAATGATTTCGTTTTATTATGAATATTTTGCAAATGCAAAAAAAAGAAATAAAAACAAATTGATGTGAAGTACAAGAAGAAATAAAATTTGTAATTTTTATATGCTATTGCATGCATCTTTCATCAAACGCATGTATTTTTGTTTTCTATTTCAAACATATATATTTAAAATGAAAATCTAAATTTTTTTTCAATTCATAATAATTTATTATCACTTCATTCCATTCCATTACACTTCTTTGCTTCGTTTTATTCTGTTTCATTTTTATTCCCATATTCAATTTAATTTTCACTCTCATATTGAATTAATTTCTATCTATTCCATCTTTATTCCATTTTTGTTCCCATTATTGAATTTTCTATTCCATTTCTCTCTGTTCCATGTTGAATTATTACGATGAAGAATTGCATTGATGAATAATTAAATATTTCTTGCACTTTATATACATTTCATTTATTCAGCCCATCATCATTCGATATATCTATGCATGAATCCATTTGCTTTTACTTATATTTACTTTCAAATTTTTTTACTTACATTAATCTATATGTGAAATTTTAAGGTAAAATTTTGTAATTTTACTTGTGAAATATTACTTAAGTATTTTTTCTTTTCTTATAAATTTAATTTATACTTAATGGTTTTGTATAGAAATAGTTAAAATTCACAATTAAATATTCTTTATGTATTTATTTTCATTATATTTTATTTGAATTTATCTTTATTTTGATTCGTTTTTTCTTTCGTTTTTTTTTTCTTTTTTTTTGCATTTCATTTGGCAATAAATTGAGTGTAATAACCAGTGAATAATAGCATTTTATAGCTTTTTCATTCTTCACAAATAGCAAATACATACATATGTAATACATTATTTATTTATGCATACACATTTATATAAATAATAAATGACAAATATCATAAATATAAGTTTCATTCCTTATATTAATTTTACCTGAATTAATAATTCCACTAATTTCATCTAAATTAATTAGCCTATTTATAGCTTCTTTCAATATCTCATCTGAATAAACGATGTTGGTTGTTAATTGGGATAATTTACAATTCTACATTGTAACATATCAAATGTGAAACTATCATAAGAAGAAGCATAATGATTGAATTTAAACTGATGTAATCAGAAAATGATAAATAGTATACATTGGGAGGGATTATTCAATGTATCTTTCTCTCTTTTTCCCTCTCTCTTCCTCTCGCTCTCTCTTATCATTCTATGCAATTGAAATGTTTACTGATTCATTGGCATAGGCTGTTTTTTTCTTTTTCACTATTAACTGCTACATTTCAACAATTGTTTTAATTCTTTTAATCTTTTAGAATAAGCTATGAAATAAATGAATTATATGAGACATATATTTCATTACCAAATGATAAGCAACAGTTAATTTTTAATTTTTATTTGTTTTTTTTATCTGAAATTAAAGGTAAATTGTTTTCTTAAATTTTACGCACATTTCGACAAATGTTAATATTTAAATGTTTTGTATCATAAACTTAATAAATAATGATTTATAAAATACTTAACATTGATTTTTACCATTATTTTCCCAATCATTTTTTAAAAAAAAAAACCTTTTGTCCTCTCAACGAATTAATTTATTCATTTAGAGGAAAGAAAAAATGAAACTAAAACATTTTCAAATTGAAAAAGAAAGAAGAAAAAAACGATACTAAAATGTTTTGAAATTTTGAAAAGATATAATATCAAGAAATATATAATTGAATCATTGTCAGAAGAATGAATATAAAATAAAATGAAAGATATTTTCATTTTTCAATAATATTTTTCCATTCTAAGGTTTCATAACATAAAGCTCACATGTATGTTTCAATTTAATTATTTCATTGCTTGAATTAGTAATACTTTTCTATAGGATCTTTTCAAATTTTGTGTTTGTTTGTTTTTTTCAACTATAACATTTATATTAAATTTTATTTGAATTCATATTACATAGAGCTATAATTAGTATAACTTTTTTTTCCACAAATCAGGCGCTTTTTGTTAATGTAGTCACTAATGATTATCGTAAGAAATGTGACATACGTGGATTCCTTATCACAAAAAAAAGGACGTTTCTTTTTTGACTCATAACCTTGATAAGATATCATTTTGAAAATTTAAACTAATTCGGATTAAATTCAACATCCTTAAATTGAATTCATTTTTTTCTTTTTTTTCATACTTTCTGAAACACAAAATTTACATTAGATTAATCCTATTTTTCAAAATTTGTATTATAATATGAAATTTGTAATTGTGAAATTAAATTCCTCAATAAATAAGTTAGCAATTTTTAGTAAAAACTATTGGCATTTATTATCACTTTGTCTAATTTTTCTTATCTGATTTCTAATTATACTATTTGTTTTATCATTTATGAAAATATAACAATTATCATACATCATAATATCACATCTTAAAATATAATATTTTGTTATTTCTGATCTAATCATAGATAAAGTATCAGACGAAGAAAAGGCAAACAAATTATTTGCATAATATTTTAGTTTCGTCTTTTTCTTTCCTTTATTTTAGAAAAAAACAAATTCACAATTAAGGAAAAAAAAAGAAAAGAAAGGAAGTAAGAGAAAATAAGTTATTATAGTTTGGATGAGTGAAATATTTTTCATTCGGAACACTAATTCTTTCCTTTTTTTTTCATCCAATTTTTTTAAATCTCTCATAAAAATTTCTATCTTCTTTGTTTTTTTTTTCTTAATTTTTTGTTTCTATTTTGAAATATGTTAAATGATATTATTTTATAGTATAAGATATTGTTTTGTTTATATTTATTTTATGTATACGTACGTATGTACGTGTGTCATTTAATATATAAATGAAATAAGAAATTTCAAATTCTTAATGCTATTAATGTATGAAATGTATAAGAAATTAAATAAATTTAGGTAGATCCCTTTTAAGTTTTTCTTCGTGTTTTCTAGAAAATATTGAAGAAAAGATGGCGCGCATTAAATGAAATATATATTGTTTAAATAGAGAAAGGGCGGTCCGTCTAAATCTTGTTTCCGTATAGTATCATCTCGGGTAAGAAGATGGATGGATGAATGGGCAGATGATGAAACAGGGAGATGGAACGGTGGGTAGGTTTAGAAAAGGTAAGAGATAGGAATAATGGAGGTGACGGGTATGAAAATTCAAATCTGTTCGGGGTCATAGTGCATCTTTCATTGGAAATTACAAAAAGAGTACCCTACCTCTTAAATATGATTGTTTTTGTTTTGTTTTTTATAACCTACAATTTTTGATTGTCTCTCCTTCTTTTCCTTTTGCTTCTTCGTCATCTTCTTGCATAGTATTTTCTATTATATTATTATTTTCACCTATTATTTCTTGACCTGACCTCATTTTTTTTTTGCTTGACCTTTACCTCTCATTTCTTTAGCCCCAACATTACAAAATATTGTTCAATCTTCCACTGAAACAATTTGTTATATTGCTAAGCTGGCTTTATTATATGAGGGATGCATTTCTCATTATCATTCCCGATACTGTTTAAGGTTAATTATAAACTTATATTTTTTATAATTCCAAATAATCTTTTGGAATCTTCATAATTTATTCGAAATAAAATAATTCACATTAATATAATATATATTTCTGAAATTGAAAGAACACATTTTTTTGCAACAAAAAGACTTTTTTTTTAAACTTTTGAATTAAAAATTAAGTTTACATTTAAAATTATTTCTACAGTTATATTCGTTTCTTGTTATTTTTGCTTTATTCTAATCTTTAAAGCTCAATACAATCTCGAATTTGTGTCACATAAGATAGCTGGTGGCTCAACAATGTATGTGCGTGTGTGTTCCGTCTGTCCGTTTGTACATATATATATATGTGTGTGTGTGTTGTGTGGAGTCATTTTATCCGTAGGATGTGAAAATTTTACACTAACAACTACCGAAACTCGTATGTCACCCATTTTCAATATCAATTGTAACGCATTAGTCGTAATCTAAATTTCAATTTTCTCCTTACTGTTAAAGTTGACATTGTCGGTATTCGTTTGTTCTTTCATTTTATATATTTAATTTTCTAAAAAGACATTTTTTTTTTTTGGTGAGATGTGATAGTTAAAAAAACTTTAACGACCGGAAGAATGCTTCCGTATTTTTTTTCCCACTAATATTTGTAGCGGATAATAATTATTCACAATTTATTTTGTTGAATGATAATAGAAATTATGATAGAAAGGATAATAGAAAGGTGAAGAAAATATCACTTGAAATTAAGCAACTAACATTTATCGTCTTTTTATCATTTTTTTTTCTGCATATTTCATATCGATTTCTTATTTTACTTTCGTCTCTCTAAAAGATGAAAAATTTAACAAACTTTTGCTTTCATATATACATATGGAAAACCCAAGAGGAAAGTTTGCAAATATTTCTCATTTCTTATTCTCTTTTCTATTTTCACATATGTTATATGTCATACTAGTTTGACTAATTAAAAATTGACTTATACATACTTTATAATCTTTTTCGAAATTTTTTTCTTTTTTTTTATGAATCTAAATACCCTAATCCTTTTATATAGTAAATATACTTTAAAAAAAATGTGACTTTCTCATTAACTTCTTTCAGTTCATTATTATACTACTTAAAAGAAAAAAAGGAAAAGCATTTGCAAAGTTTGTTTACCAAATTGCTCCAAAAATTTCTTCATTATTTCATTTTCTCAATTAACTCTTAAGAAAATCTCAATGGTTGTTACTTCAATCTTATTTCATTCTATATATCAACTGTAGATGATGTCATTATTTTACATTCATTCAATTTTTAGCCATCCTCGAAAATTTCACTGGTGTTTTTTTTAAACATTTATATATTCGTAACGCTTACTCATTCCAAAATTTGTGTATTCACATTCATATTTATCACCTGTATTCATATTCACATCCATATTGACTACCTGCACTCATATTCATTACCTATTCGTATTAACCACCTGTATTCATATTCATACTTATATTTGTCACCTACACTATTATTTATCACTTGTATTCTAATATTCATACTCTCATGCTTAATTATACGACAATTACATATTAAAATGTATCTAAGGAAGACTAAGCAATCTACATGTAATCTATGAATATTAACTAATAATTTATATTAAACATTGATTGTTGTTGTTTTTGTTTTTCTTTTTTTTTTCTCTGAAAAGAACTAACGTTGAACAAATTTTCATTTCATTTTAGCATACACACATATGTCATTTGCATGAAAAAAAAGAAAATGATAATAATGATAATTTCATATATTCAAGATGATAACTGATATGATAATAGTCTCTAGCTATATTACCTTATCTATTTTCATCGATAAGGATGACATCACATTATTAAAAAGCTTTACTAGCTTTTCATATCATAATTTTACAGCTCTAAGAATTGTGTGCCTAATGCAATATATACTTTATATTTTCTCTCTTAGCTTGCCTTAATACTCCATCTTTTTTTTTCATTACCTTCTCTTTCTCCCTCCCTCCTTCTCTCTCTCTGTCTCCCTCCCTCTCTCTTCCTTACATTCTACTCTTTTTTCCATTTTTAAAATTATCGATTTATCCTTAAGACCGTGTGAACTCACTCTGTGTATATATAAAATTGTCCCAACTACATTGCCTCATCATTACTGGGCTAATATATATATGCATGTGTGTGTATGTCTGTCTGCCTATGTATGTGTGTGTATGGTGTACATTAGAAATACTAATTTTGAAGTCAGTAAAGCTTTACTTAGACAACTAATGCTATCTAACTTTACTCATCTTTTTAGGTCTTCGGACCTAAATATTTACTGAAGAAGCTTACGCTGATTCCTTCTTGCGACACACACACACACACACACATACATACACATACATCAATTTTAAAGAAATTAATTTGAAAAAAAAAGAAGTGAAAGAGTAAAGATTGAAGTATTACATTTACTGTATTAAACACATTATGATCGATTAACTTAAACAGGTAAGGTAATCTAACTTACAAAGTAATTTAACCTATACATAATACAAACGAGATTTTTTTTTTTGTTCTATAGAAAAGAAAATACAAGAATATGAGGAAAAAATTAGGAACAAACAATAAGAAACAGTAAGAAGAGAAAAAAAATTTAATTTGTTAAAAAGAAATAATGAAGTTTTAATTAGCATTTAATTCATTATTTTTTCTTCACTCATTTACAAATATGGATGAAAGTAAAAATTTGAGATGTTTAATTGTATGCAATGATAGAGTTGTTTGTTTAATTTTATTTCTATTCTCTAAAATAAATTTCATTTTTTTTTCCTCATTATTGTTAGCATTCAATCTATGAAAAGTTAATATTTGAAAGAAAAAAAAATCGATTGTTTGAAAATGGTAGTTGAAAGCAAATCATAGTTGCATAGCTGTTATAGAGAATTTTTCGCTTTTAAACTTCAGTTGTTTTCCTTTCATTTTATCTTTTTTTTTCTCTTTTGTTTCCACCTTCCTTTTTATTTCTTAAGAAAAAGAAGACGAGAGAGAGAGAGAAAAAGAAAAAAGGAAAGGGAAGGGAAATAAATTAAACAAGAAATGAAAAAGGTATTTCGATTGATTATAGACGTAATTTTTGAACGCCAAATTTTATTATTATGTTTGTTAAACAATCTGAAAATAACACCTTTTTTCACTTTTTTTTTATTTTTTTTTATTTTATTTTCTTTTGCCTCATTTGTCATTTGCCTGTAACAAACAGGAAAATTTGTAAATTTTAGAAATTTTCTGAAAAATTTGGTGTTACTTTTATTTCATTTCTTAGCAAAATTTATTTTCTTTCTGTCATTTTTCATATAATTTCTTCCTTTTCTTTTTTTCTTATTTTATTTCCTCTTTTTTCAAAAAAATATATTTATGTATATGTAATAAAAGGAAAAGAAAATAAACGAAAGCTTTCCCTTTTTTTTTTATTTATTATTATATATGTGTATTTGATTTTATATTTATGCATACATATATATATTTCATATATATATTTCATATTTAAGTATTTATATTTAAGTAATATTGTATTAATTTTAACAGTTTATGCTTGTCATATAGAATAGATATTTAAAAAAATGAAAGGAAGAAATCAATATTGCCATGTAATATCAATTTTGTGAAATTTATTAAATTGCTCATTGTCAGCTCTTTTTGTTTTTTTCAGTTGATGAATGGTCGTGGTAAAGCGAACGGAGCGGTGGGTGATCAAACTTTCTCAAAATTTCTTTTCAATAAAGATAAGGGCACATGCCTGGGACGAACAGCTAAGTCATGGGGTTTGTTATTTTTTTTTCCTTTCTTAATTCTAAATTTGATTGTTAAAATCATTATAACTGTTTTTGTTTATTATCAATTTATTTATTATTATATTAATTATCATTTCTCATCAATTATCATTACATCAATTCAAACTATTGAAATGATTTGTATTTTAGCTCTTTTTATTTCTGTATATATGTATGCATGTGTGATATTTGCAGTTTTGATATTTTGAGCAGTTATAATGATTTTAACAATTTATCTTTATCAGTTTTGTTAATATTAGCATAATTATCATAGAAATCAAAAGAATTAATAATACTTTTTGTCAGTTAATATAATTAATAATGTAATAGTTGTATGTTAAAAACAGTTGTCGTACGTGGTTCCTTCAAATAATTATTACAATATTTTCCATCAAAGTGTTTTATCTTCTGATTGAATCTTATTGATTTAATTATTGGTAGCATTAATTTAGCTAAGTGGAAAAAAGACAAAAAGAAGAGAATATCAAATTTTTTTCGTCTTTTCAGTTCAAATATTGGCGTTTTATTTGGTCTTTTATTCATTACTCATAGCATTTTGGATTGGTTGCTTAGCGATATTTCTTTCCACATTGGATGAAAAAGTTCCTCGTTACTATGGCAAAGGGACAATTATCGGTGTAAACCCCGGTATGCTTTTATTCTGATATTTTAATCGGAAAAAGACTGATAACCGTATCAGTGATATAAAATGACATTCGAAATTGAAAATTGGCATTGTTTGAAGTCATAAGTCATTCTTATAATGTGGGCATAAATGTAGACTGTAGTTATATTTCTTTCACAATTCAGATTTTTCCTTTTTTTTTTTCACCCTTCAACTTTATAAAGTTACTTTAACTTTATTGAAAGCTACCACAAAAAAAATAAAAAAAAATGAGTAGAATTACTGGGTGTCATTTGCAAATTCATTTTATATTCATTCTCAAAAATTTCAGGCGTTGGTTATCAACCTTGGCTTTTGGATGATCCTGATTCGACTCTCATTAGGTTCAACATACGTGATAAGTCATCGTATCAGAAATATGTTAACACATTGGACAAATATCTTTCAAAATATAGCAATTTAACGGCAACCCGTAAATGTATTGGTGATCAAAGCAATGCACAACTTTTCATGGATGGAAGTGCTAGACCTGAAATCTTACCTGGCGATGACATTGTCAAGGTTTCTTTATAATCTTCTCTCGAGCATATTGTAATATCAAAAATTTTTTGTAATTTTTTTTTGTTAGTATTTTTGTAATTTGTTGGAGTTTTATTTATGTTGAAAAATGATAGTAGTTTGAAATTTTCTTCATAAAATATCTAATTTTATTAAATTCTTTTAAGTTGATTTAAATTACTTTCAGTCATGCCGTTTTGAATTGGACAAATTCAGTGGAGCTGGTTGTGGCAAAAATACTAGTTATGGCTTCTCAGAAGGGAAACCATGCGTAATTTTAACTTTGAATCGATTAATTGGTTGGATGCCAATCGATTACGCACCTGATTCAGTGCCTGAAATTATCAAGGAACGATATAAGCCAAATTTCGTAACACTGAAATGCGACGGAACGGTTCTTTTTCAATTTCTTCCTTATTCTTTCTAAATTTTATAATACTTTTTAAATTAAGCAAGTTGAATGATTGATCTCTCATGAGCTTTTTTTTAGAAGCATAGTCCTAAAAATTTGCCGTATAACCTAGTAGTTTCTTTAAAAAATTTATTGCAATAAATACAAAAGATTTTGATTTGTAGAGTGACATCGATAAGGAACATCTTGGAAATGTGAAATACATTCCAGAAGCGGGTATTGATGGTAAATACTATCCATATGCTGTTATGCCTAATTATCAACAACCTTTCGTAAGTTTATTTTTTTTGATCGTTCAGTGAATGATTAAATAGACGTACCTTTTGGATTTGAATGATTCATATAGGTAATTTGACAACCGTTTTGACCTATATCCGCATAATACATAATATGTTATCAAATGTACAACATCTCAGGTATATCCTTTAATCAGATAAAATCTAATTAAAAAGAGAAAAGTGTTTTAATAAAATTTCCGAGTTAACTTGTTTAAATGACAACAGATTTGAATTGACTTTTCTTTTCTTTTTATTTTATTAGAAAAATGGAATGAACTGTATAAGAAATTAGAGAGGAACTAAAGTCGAACATCATAAACTTCTTATTTTGTTTTCCAATACCAGAATCGTTTCCGAACGTTAAATATAATTTTGCTTAAAAAAACGATATGATTAAAATTATTTGTTCAGTTCTCTTCTTCGTATATTACAATAAATTGTAATGTATATTCCTAAAGTAAAGAAAAAAGTTTATGGGAAAAAAAAAATTTTTTTTTCCATTTTTTTAACATTCTTTTGTACTGGATTAGAAATAAAGAAAAAATCAACTAATTGTAATGAAACATTGATGATATTTTATTTTAATTCCATTGATTTATATTATCAATGAAATTAAAATAAAATATCTCTTAACAGTAATTCAAGCAAGAATTAATATATAAAGATAATAAGATATAATAAGATAAATGAAAAAAAAAGAAAAGAAAAGAAACTGAATCTATCATATATGAAAATTATTTATATTTAATAGAATACAATGAATTCAGGCAATGGTAAAGTTTGATAATCTACCACGCAATAAAGTTGTTTTGATCGAATGTCGAGCTTATGCGCAAAATGTTGAAATTGATATTACGTCAAAATTGGGAATGGTCAATTTTGAAGTGATGGTGCAGGATGTTGAACCAGAGAAACCGATAGAGCAATCGCGGTAATATGCATAATAAGATAAAACGATAGCTTCGAGGCAGCAAAAAACTTCAAAATGAAACTGTTGAAAGTAGCAGTGGAAAATATCTCTTTTTTTTGATAACATTATTATTATTATTGCTATAGTAAAAATATCATTATTATTATTACTATTATTACTACTATTATTACTATTTAAGAATAATTAGCGCTCTCTGGATTATCTGCTTGTTTTTTTTTATTAGATCGAATTGGGCGCATTTGTCATCATATTATCATTCATATTCCTTCTTCCTTTCCTTCCTTCCCTTCCCTCTCTGTCTCTCCCTTTCTATATGGATATACTTTTTTTCAAATTTTTTTTTTTTTAATTTGAATTAATACTTTACAGGCTATCGTATTATTGAATTTTATTTAAATGCATCCTTTCCCCATTCCATACTTACGGCTTATTTCTGTTACGACTATTTTTTTTATCATTAAGGCTAATTTTTTTTTTTGGAATTTAAATGAACAAAATTTTAGAAGTAAAAAAAAATTTTTTTTTTGAGTTTAGTTTTAAAAAAAATTCAAAACTGCCACAATTATCAGCATTTTTTTTGCTATCTCTTTTTACTCCAAGTAATTTAGGACTTTTCATTTTTCTCATTATTATGTATCACATAAGCGATCAATATTCAAAAATAATAAAATTATAATGTCCCAATTCTCGGTTCATTAAGTATTTGCGTTATTGTCGTTGATACTGAGAATCATTTAAGTCTGAATATTGTGAATATATGTAGCCATTATTGTAGAGCTATATTATGAACTATATTATGTATATAATTACTGCATTAAATGAGTATGTCATTAGCTTTTGATTTTATCAATTGGAATTGAATGCTTATTATATTATAAAATCAATGAAAGGATTATCATGATAAGTTTATTCTTATCAGCCGTATTGTTCTTTTAATGAAGAAAACAATTTTGATAAGCTAATCAGCTATTGTTTACCAAGCGGGTTTCAGCTGCTTTTTCTTTTTTTTTTATTTTAAATAGCTAGCAAGTTATATTATTTGTACTTTTTTTTCAGGAAAAATAATCTCATTTTCTTTCTTTTTTTTTTTGGTGTGTGGAAAATAGAATAATTCACTTGAATTATTAGTTCAGTTATATATATATATATATATTTAACATTAAATAAAACATAATACAATTACATTTCAGCTTGCAAACAATTAATTTTTTTTAAGAAAAAAAGATTCGCATTAAATTATCAATTGTCATTTTTTATTCATATTTTTAAAAATTTTATTTTGCAATTTCTTACACAATTTCGCATAAATTATTTGTAAATTTGAAGTAATTCATGCAAAAAGCATAAATCTAATAGATAGCAAGAAAAAGAAATGCTCGTTCAAACTTTGAAAAAAATTAGAACTGAAATGACATGCTTTTGGAATAATTCTTTTCATATTTCTATACAACTAATATTATAAACAATTTCTAAACTTTTTTTGTCCTGTTTCACTGTAAGTAGTGTTAAACATTGTATACAAAGAGAAATTCTTTTTTTTTTTTTTGTAGCTAACATTCATCGTTCTTGCTTATCTTGATGATGTATTTGGATATCATCAACTTTCCAATATGCTCACTTTAAGGATTTTTCTTTATTTTCCCCTCTTCCTCTCTATTTATTAAATTTTATTAAATCATTTTATTTAGTACCAATTTTTCTTTTTTTTTAAGTTTATAATTTATAGTATTATTGTACTGATTGGATGTCAGTTATTTTAAGATATCATTTATCTTATCAGTAAAGATGTTTATTCCTTTTTTGTCTCAGCAAACTATGTGTGAAATAGATATAACACATACATCAATAATCCAAATGTATGTCATTTATTTATTTGTTTGTTTTTTTCTTTTGAATATAAATAAACTTTTAATATATATGTTTACTTAGTTGATAGAATAAAAAAATAGAAAGAAAACCCGAAATGGTATTATGTCGAATGTTCGTTTGTTGGATTATTTGATGTTTTTTTTTTTTCATTAAAATAATATATAATCATTTATATGTTCTTTTTCATTTTTTTCTTCCTTTCTCTCTCTGTACGTATGTATGTGTGTGTGTGTGTGTCAGTCTATCTGTGCATTTTCCCCCCTTTTTTGGTAGTATTAAAAAATGAAACAATATTTCCTAAATTTTAATATAGCATATGCATTTTCATTATTCATAAATCTTCTATAAATTGTCGCTATTACCAATACTTTGTCTTACAATAGAAGAATTAAAGTTGCCATCGAATCATTTGGAAAGTTAATATATTGCTTATTATGATAATTATTATGATTTGTCATATTTATTCTTAATCATTTATTATACTAATAATAATATTAATAATAATAACAATAACAATAATAATAATAAGAATACGAATATCAAATATACTTCTATGACTTCCACTATCGTATAAAACTTATTAATTATTATTAAATTGAATTCTCTTTTTTTTCATTCTTTTTGAATAGTAATAAATGATGTCATTATTTTTATATTTACTTATGTTAATATTGTATGCATTGTATAATAAAAACGAAAAACAAGGAAAAAAAAGAGAGGGAAAGAAAACAAAATAAACAAATAGAATGTAGGGGAAATATAATTTATATACTGTCCGATTGCATGAATAACTTCCCTATTTTCATCCATCTTTTTTTTTTTCTTTTTATCTTTATGCTTTGACAATATTTTTATTTTTTAAAAAATTATAAGATTTATAAAAAAGTTAAAAGACATATTTGAATAACAATACCATCAGTTGGTAGTCGTTATGCTCACTCTAATAATCTTAGTATTACTACATTTTTTTCCAATGATTTTTGTATTATAACGTTGGATGGAATGATTTCAATTCAAAAAAAGGAAATAAAAAATGATTTTTAAATTTATTCTGTTTAGGTCCTGTTATTATTTTTAGGTTCTGTTATTACATATTATTATTATTATTATTGTTATTATTATTGTTATTATTATCGTTATTATTAGTATTATTCTCTCTCTTTCCCTTATTTGTTATATTTGTTTATCTTTTTAAATAAATGAAATGAAATTATAAAATTTTTGTATAGTTTTCTTTTCTTAGCTATATTTCCTGTTGAAAAGCATTTATTATTTTGTAGCTTATAATACTTTTATTTCTGATATATTATTTTCATATATGATTTTTATATATGAATTATTGATGACTTATAAATGTAGCAGTTGTAGCAAATTTTATCATTTCATGCATTTTAATTTAAGCAAAAATATTCTTACATTTTAAACTTTTTTCTGCAAAGATTTCATGTTATACGTGATACGTGATTTTTCAACGGAATTCTTATGTACTACGTGAGAAAAAAACGTATATTTCATTATTGCATTCCGTATTTTCTCTCTCTCCCTCTCTCTTTCTCTTTCTGTTTTCCTCGGGTTACCAACCTTTCCGTTTTTTCCCATAGCAAATAGCAATGGATTTTTTTTTCGGTTATTTTGAATATTCATATTGATTGTGTGACAACTTTTGGTGGTTGTTTCTCTTTTCCTCTTTTCCTTTTTTTTTATTTTTTATTTTATTTATCAGTTGGGATGAATTATGAAAAGAACAAAAAAAAGACGAAGAAAGGAAAAACTTTGCTAATATAAATGATGTATTTCCTTTTTTATTTCAATATTTATTGCCAAAGTTATTGCAAAGTATTTATGTTTTCTTTTCTTTATTTTATTCATCAAATGAAAAATCTTTTTTATCTATTCACATTCTTATTTTTAAGCAAAAATTTGTAAATAATTCAAATTCGTCCAAAAAAAAATCTTTTTTTTTAAATGTGAGTGGTGTAATTACCAGTTAATTGAATTAATCAAATTATTTTTTTTTGCTGAGAAAAATGACATAATTAACGACTAATTGAATTAACTAAACCATTATTGAAACAAAAAATGAGAATTTTTTTACATAAAGTTTGGATTGACGAAATCACTCCGAGATTTGAACACGTAACGTGATGATTCAAGTTATATATGCATTTGTTTACAACAGAAATAATACAGTAAAATCACATGGAAATAACCATCATGTGATAAATAATTTCTTTTTTTTTTATTGAACTATGAATAATAAAATTTAAAAATCGAATAATAAATAATTTTCTATGAAATTTTGTCAAATTTAATATTTAATTGCAAATAAATTAACGCAAATATTATATAATTAACGCAAATAAATTAACCTACTTTGTTTAAAATTAAATGCATTAACTTACTAATTGATTACATATTCATCAAATAATGTTAAACATATTAGTATATATTTTCATATCATATCATATATATATATTTTAATTTTATATTTATATATATTTTAATTTAAATTTGGTAAAATTGGAATTTTTTTTAAAAAACTTGTTGATTAATATAATATATATACATGAAACAAAATCCATGTAATATATTTAAATTCTATCTCTTAACATGCTAATTGCACATTCTATAGAATTTTGAATTACAGAAATCTGAAATGCAATTTGACGTGCATTTAGAATGCGTTCATCGTCATTTCGTGCTGCTTTGAATGCATCTATCTGCAATATTTTCATATTTTAATGTATCAATTTTATCTTATACTAAAGAAAAAGATAAATAAAAAAAAGAACAAATTCCATTCTATTCATTCATTAATTTTAATCAGTAATAATTTACAAAAGTTTAAAATGTAAACTTTATTGCTATCAATATTTTAAATTTAAAATTAACTGAAACTTGAAATTAAAGTACTCTGTCGAATTCAAACTTTTTCATATATCCATCTATTTTCAATATATTAAGTAAGTAAAGTATTACTCATTTATTTTATCATTTATCAAGAGACTTTGTTTTAATTCGAAATTTCTCTTTTTTTTTTCTTACAATCATCTGATGATCATTGATTTATTTCATTATCAAATAATTCCTATCAAACAGACAAAACTTTTTTATTAATAAAATAAAAACAAAGCATACCGCCTCATGAATAATACTTATAAAGCGATATTTATTTTTATTGCTAACACTAAATAATAAATGTCGCTGTGATGGTTCATTGAGTATACCACGTGGATTGATAAAACATCGTTCAACTCCCATCAAACGATCATTTATCCACGAAAAATCTTTCAAATCATATAAATTAGTAATATAGTTGATTAAAGCATGTCGAATAATATTATCAAATCTTTTTGCATATTGCAAAAATTCCTGAAAATTTTGAAATTAAAATTATTTCACAAAAAAAATCGATAATGCGACAATTCTATATGTTAACTCATATCAGATCAATACTACTCGGCTAATCATTCTAATTTTAATTTTAAATCTATAAATTATCAACAGCTATTTGATTTCAATTTCATCTATATAATAATACCAAAAAATATAATAATACAATAGTGCTTTTACTGTGAAATTAAATTTGGAATAAAATGTTAAAATTTTCTCTTAACCATATATACCATTGAAGTATTAAATAGGTATTTGAATTGATGTTTAGCATCGTATAACATTTCTTCATAATGTTTCAATTTATCCAATGATTGCTTAATTGGTGGAGTGTAAATGTGAACAATACTAAGCGCAAGATTTGTGATATTTATTGGAAGTATGGATAAATCAGCAAATTTGCAAGCAATTGCTGCCCAATATTTGCCCACAGCTTCATGAACCTAAATTGAAACAAGTAATTAGGATAAATATATTGGATAAATCAGCAAATTTGCTGTCCAATATTTGCCCACAGCTTCATGCACTTAAAATAAGTAATTATGATAAGTGTTTATTGTCATAGACAAAAATGTAGTAATATGCAAATTAAATTAAAACCAGCATTTATGAAATATGGTTTCCTTTTTTTCCTCCTTATTATTAATTTTTGATGATAAGAAAAAAGAAAATGAGCAAGTTTATTTGATTACTGAAAAAATAATTTACCTAAGTAACAGTTAATGAAAATAACATTAGAAGGAATTATTATTTAAACTGTTTGATTTGAATATTTTTTAACAATGTCACTAATAATAGCAGTTATACAATGAATATTAAATATTTTTCTTTCTTTAAAAAAAATCAAATATATAAATTATTAAAATGAAACAAATTAATTGTTGAATTTATCAAATAATACAGTTGGGGTTAAAGGTTAAAATTGAAAGTTACCAATTAAAGATAAAATCCATATCACTCTCATATCAAATATTCACTCCATTTTAACTAAAATTAATACACTTGGTGTTAAAGGTCAAAATTGAAAGTTATTACTTTAACTAAAATATAAATTGAATTATTTGTTAATGAAAAAAAATTTTTTTTTGCTAACCGCTAAATTATTCGTATCAATGATGTGCTCATTTGCGAATGCTGTCTCATACAGTGAATGATACAATGGATAATTACTATATGATGTCTTATTCCTGAAATATTTTATTAATAAAATATTTAAAAAATAAAAATAAACTCATTGGTATTTTTTTAAAAAAAATTTTTTGAATTCGTATTATTTCCAAATAATCGCAGAAAAATACAAAGTTTAATTGGCAAATAATAAAACGATGAAAAGAAAAAAATATGACAAAATGTTAAAATACATCAATCATTCTTTTCAATTGCAATTTTGAAACAAATTTTAATCAAAATCAATTTGATTTAATTCTTTAAATTACTTTACACTAAAAGATAATAAATAATTTTTAGCTCATACTTGTAAGAGATATCGGCAACAGGTATGCCAAGATAATTCAAAAATGCTACATGATCACTCTCACCTCCCGGAATTGGCATTGATGGTATATCCGGCAAAAAACTAATATCACTTGGAAAAGTTTTAAACCTGTAACTGTAGTTGAATCATTTTTGAAATTATCAAATTTGTTTTTTTCTTCATTTTCTGACTCAAATCTGAATAGTTGACTAATAACATGACATGAAGAGATATCCTATCTTTTCTTTTTTTTCTTATTACTAATTATATTGAAATTTCATCTTAAAATATTATTTGTATTTTAGAAATATAATTCAAAAAGAAATAACTTGTAAAAAACGTCCAATTTTTTTTTTTTTGTTTAAACTAAAAAAAAAGAAAAAACAAGAAAAATGATTAAAAATAAATAAACACCGACCAGGTATCGTAAAGAGTTTTTCTACCACTTTTTTTTTCTGATTCCTTTGGATTTGGAATTAATTTCGATATTTCTGCCATAAATTGATATAACGTAGGTACCGTATTCACATGCCTATAAGTATCATTTAAAAATTTAAAATATCGTGCTTTAATTTTTTTTAAACTGCTATGATCATTACTTTAACTAAAATTTCTAAAATTAATGAACGAATAATTGCATTAATATTGATCATAATGGTCCGTAAATTTTTATTTTGTTTGTCCAATAGTTTAAATATCTTAACAGATGATTAAACTATTTAATATTTATATATTAAAAGTAAAACAAAACAACTTAAATATAGTAAAACAACTTAAATTTTCTATTTTATTTTTAAATGAATGAATTCAATGAAAAAATTTTCCGCTAATTAAAATGGCAATAGATTTCATTGATCTTCTGATAAAAATGTTTTTTAAAGTTGTTTTTATTGAGAAAAAGAAGGATCCTGAAAAGGATCCTTAAAAATTGAAATGAAATGAATCTAAAATAAATTGCAAAAAAAATCGAACAAAGAATGATTGGAGTTTATATTATCCACATTAAAATATGCTACTGTTCGTTGACTTAATAAATTTGCATATTCTTCGACAAATTCTGTTGAACCAATTAAGCCATATTCTTCAGCATCCCAATTACAAAATATAATTGTCCTTGCTGCATATATTTAATTTCAATCATTTATAAATATAATTACTAGCATTTTCGTTGGAAATTTTATTCTGAGATTTAGTCATGATAATGTATTTAAATTATATCAAATGTTATAATCTGTAATAAAACTTGAAAATACGGTAGAATAAATTGTAAATTTTTAAATATATTAAATTAGTAGTATTCAAATTAAATAGTTACTCTAACAATATGCAATAATTAATATCATCATTCATTTATGATAATATTGCTAGAAAAATGTGATAAGTTACCCATCATTTGTTCCTGATATTATTGCAAAAAAAAATATGATAAGTGATAATTTACCTGGTCTCCAATTTGTTATTTTCATCGTTTGTACAATACCTCTTGCAACTTCACCTAGTATCGCTGTACCGCTATTCGGATCTAATGCACCATAAATCCAAGCATCATAGTGATTACCTAAGATAACATACTTATCAGGATCTGTTGTACCACGAATATATCCTATCACATTTCGAATTGTTCTGCAACATTTGCACATTTATATATATTTATATAAAATTAATCAAATAATTGTGAAAAAATAGTAAAATGTTGAAATTAATTAACTGATTAAAGAAGAAATAGAAAAAAAAAACTATATATATATATATTAAAAATAATAAAAAATGAATAAATTCAAAATTCAAAAATTTTCACATATTATTAAAATTAAAAATCTCTTTACTGTGATGCTTAAAATACCTGATTTCCAATGACGAATGAACAGTAATTTCAATTTTATTATTTTCTTTCATATCAGGTCCAAGATAATAAGTTGTATTAATGCCACCTTGCCAATCAAATGGTGCTACAAAACCACGCATGTATGAGAGTACCTGATAAGCATCCGAATAACTTAATGGTAATACTGGTATTGTTGGTATCACATGATCAGTCATAGCCTGAAATGTAAAGTAATTTTTTATTTTCATAACTAAAAAACCAAAAGTAGCAATTCAAAAGTAAAGTTTAAAAATTTTAAGAAAATGTATAAAACTTTTAATAGTAAAATCAAAAACTTCTGATGCTAAAATCTAAAAAAAAACTTATCATAGGTATGCAATAATAGAATATTATGAATTATGTTGTTTTATAAATAAATTAGATAATTTGTTATTTTCTTCCAATATTTTCTTTATGCTATAAAATATCAATTATGTTATTTTATATATTAATTAACAAAATTTCAAAAATTATTTTGCATCAAAAAAAAAAACAAAAGAAAGTGGTATTTAAATTGTATATTGTACGTGATAATTTAGTTTTTACTATATTAAGATTGCTAAGATTTCTTATGATTTCAAGTCTGACTTTATAAAAATTGACCCTAACTCAAGTTTAAGTGAAATTTATCAAAATTAAATTATAACATAGCAAAAACTATAAAAATCGTCGAAGAAATTTTCTGGTAAGCAAAAAAACTTCTAGTATAAACTTTATGAATTATAAAATTTCAATTCGAATATTCACTAGCAATATAATAATCTGGAATAAATTTTGAAAATGTTTGAAATCATTTGATATTGCTTGTTTGATTTACCACTTATCAAAATTTAATTAAAAATACTTCTTTGATAGTTTTTGAGCGATACAAATTCTTTTTTGATGGATATAATGGCGAAAGCGGATCACCTCTACCATGCATAATACTACCACGTTGTACACCAACGTTTGGCAACCATTCAGTGTTTGGGTATACATTTTCTGAAAATTAAATAAACAGAAAAAATTAAAAAAAGAAAATTTGAAATTCAATTTATTAAATAGAACGATAAATTATAATGATCAAATAGATGTGTAATGGCTAAATTATAATATTTAATAATAGCACTAGCAATAATAAATTAACTACTAGTATTGAAGAAATGTGAAAAAGAAAAATTTTTGCTATTCTTTTGTAATACGATGAGGAATTAATTGAAATAAATTTCAAAAATTTCTTTTTTCTTCTCCATTTTTGAATTTCAAATTTTTAAAATTCATTCTAATTAATTTCTATTCATTTATTGCAGTACTTTCTAAATACTTTTTTTTTTTAAAATAAATGCAGTTTTTCTCTTCCACAGTGTTTGCTTGTTAAAAGTTAAGCTTTTAGCTAAGTGATAAACTAAAATAATCATATAAAATGATGCGGTGGCTATATTATGCTAATTACTAATAATAATAATAAACTGAAATTGTGATAAAATTTAAAAAAAAAAAAACAAAAGAACGAAAACCTTTTTTTATACCATCTCGTGCTACTTCAAAAGGATCCGAAAATAAAATAGCACCAATGGCACCAGCCATTTCAGCATTCCATATTTTATCACCTCGAAATATTTTCCCATATCTCATCATTGCTATTTTACCCTAGTAAATATTATAAAATCAATATTAAATATTCATTAAACATTCGGTGATACAAGGATTTTTAAAGGAAGAAAAATTAATAAATTATAAATGATAGCTTTTTTTTTAGATTACATTGCAAGAAAATGAAAGAATTAAAATACTTTTTTCTTCATTTACAATTTTTGAATGGAATTAATTTTAAAAAAATGGATTTATTTATAATGCATACATTTTATGATATATCATAAATCTAATAAGCAAAATATTTTTAACCTTAGGATCGATACCATAATAATTTAAACGTTCAAAATCTTCCTTTCGTCCAAAATGACAATAAATAATTTGTCCGCGAATAGTGCCATTTGCGGAATAAGCTAACCACTGTATTCCAGCTCCTATTTTAATATTAATATTATTTCTTATTTCGAATAAATAATTGTGATTAGTAAATTTCAAATCCAATAAATAGTTGTGTTTATTAAATTTCAATAATTTTTAATTTCAACAACAATAAAAAAAAATATTTCAAATGCAATTGATTTGAAAAGTGGTTTTGTTTACATTGCATAAATTTTATGAGGTTTAAGGTCATTGCTTTTTTGAAGTTAATGATGCATACGTAGTATTTTTGCTCAAAAAACCATGCTTTTTATGCATAAAGATGCATTTTAAGCAAATTAATTTGCTAAAAATGAATAAATTAAACAACCTTCAGCACTTTGTTCTTTTGGTATCAATGGTGGACTGATGCCTTTTGTTGTATATAAAATTTTTTCATTTTCATCTAATATGCGCAAATGATTAGGTTTGTTATAATCAGGATAGGATAGAAGGACGTCATATTTCACGTAATGAACATCTAAAATATTTATCAACTAGCTTATTAAAAGCATTATAATCTGCTTCATCTTTTTTTTTTTTAATTTTTATGCTACTTTATTTTTTTTTTCATCACAATTTCGAAAATATAATTTAAAATTGGTATTTGTTTCATTTCTTTACATCATTAAAATTTCTAATGACCAGTTAAAATTAATTGAAAAAATACTTTACCTTCTAAACCATTAACTTTCCAAAGTTTTGATATCTTTTCAGCTACTTTAGCATTAGCTTTTGTTCCAGCTGAATGGGGTAAAGTAGTGAAGGATCGTAAATTTTTAGCAATTTCACGACCATTTATATTCGATAGTAAAATATCAATCATACTTGGATAATTATCTGAAATTATTAATTGAATTATTTTGTTAAATTCTAGCAATTCTTATTTGTAATATAAATTTATATGAATATATATCCGATTATATTTCATCACTATCAAATATTAATTTTATAAAATAAGCATATTTTATTGCATTTTATTACTATTATAATAATTAATCGTTATCATTCATCGTTATACTTTCATTATTTATAATAATCAATTTGCAATTGTGTTAACTGTATTGATTTAACAACTAAATAATCATTTCTGAATGTTTTAGTTTTGATTTTAATAAACAAAATTTGTGCTAGAATAAGCAATATAAAAATATCACTTTAAAAATAAATTGCAAATTTGTTAAGCAAATTTCATTCGCAACAGTGTTTAATACGATTCATATACTTATAAAAATGAAATAGAATAAATTTAATGAACCTTTTGAAGTAATTTTAAATTTGGCTGCTTTTATTGAATGTGAATTATGGTAAACGCCAAGGAAACCGACGAGAAAAATAGACATAAAGCCAATTCCAAGTAATGAAATTGCTTTTAACATTGTTCGATCACATAAATTATTTGCTAAAAAATTACACAAATGCCATTTTTTAAGTCTACTTGATTGAATAGACTTAAATCAAGTAAGTTTGTAAATCTTCAATCTTTTTGGCTTATCACTGATTAAAAGTTATATAGTCATAATCTTGTTTATTGCCTAGCATTAACAATAAAAATCCTTTCATCATCCAATTCTTAAATTCAAGTTTTATCTAACTTTTTTTCGAAGAAAAAAAATTTTCTGACTCTAGAAAGTTTAACTTAAAAGTTTAATTATTCGAAAAAATGTTGATTTTAAAAAGAAAAGGTTTTTTTTCTCAAATGGCACAAGCAAAAATTAATTCAAAAACTTTTTAAGCATTCTATTAAATATAATTAATTTTATTTTTATCAGTAATTAATTTTAAAACGATTTAAAATGAACAAAATTTTAATACTTGTTCAAATCAACATAATATGCTCAAAATGTGAAAATTTCATAAAGTAATTCTAAGTGGTAAGATAGAATTGAACAGCGGCATAATGCTATATACTTTTTAAGTAAATCAGGTAATTAGTGAATGAATTAGTCAATTAATTAATGATACCTTCATTACTTCTTCCAGACATTATTTACTTTTCACATTTCACAGCTAATAATAGCTACGGTTGACAGAACAAATAGTTGAAACTGAAACGACGTAATGTTGTGTTGAATAAACATGAAAACAAAAATTTACTACAAAAATATGCAAAAACAAAAATTTTTAGATTTTTCTAGTTCGAAATTGAAACTAATTGTAAATTACGAATGAATTAGTATCACTTATAGCATTAAAATACATTAAGATATAAGAAATATAAAAATTTTAGAATCAATTTGTTTGTTAAATGAAAAGACAGGAAATAATAACAATGATAATATCAATTGCTAAATACTGAAATATCGATTGACATTTGAAATTAAAATAAAACCTCGTCTATAGACTAACTAGCAACTGCTTAGCTGTATAACACCTTTACTAAATGGACGAAATAAAAGAAATGAATGATAGCTTCAGGCTTACATAGAGCTTAAAATTTTTCATACCTTCCACACTTTTCATCTATTCCTCCCTTTCTCTATAAACTAAACATCAGCAAAAATTAGCTGTGATAATGAGATTTTAACTTTTAACTTTATCTTTCATGTCGTACTCCTCACATTTCTTAAGTAATCATTCAAAAATACATATATAACTACAAAATTTCACCCTAAATACAATTATATAGAAAAATATATAACTATGAAATCTTACTCTCAATATAGCTATATAATTTGTAATTTCTGTGAAATTCGTTCGTAGTTATGAATTTAGATTGTCAGTTAAGACGTAATTATAAAATCCTAACTTTAAATATAACTATGTAACATTATAAAATCCTATCTTTAAATACAATTATATGACACAACTCTGAATACAACTATAAAATCCCACTCCGAATTTAACAATATAAAAATATATAACTATAAAACTCAGCTCCAAATATATTTTTTTGTCATTTTCAGCCTAAAGTTCACTTTCAAAAAGTCCATTTTAGCCTTCTTTTTCGAGAACAATTATTAACAAAGTATGAATTAAATGTAATAGCACCAATTTAAAAATAAATGAATACAATAACTTCTCATTAAATAATGCCTATTGCTGTGCACATAGAACGATTAAGAGAGAAAAAATATATACTTTAATCTTAATGTACTGACAATTTACTTAACTACAAATGTAAATAAATACAAATCAGAATAATCTTAGCAATTCCTATTAACCATTTCTATTGACCAACATAATTTATGTTCCAATAACTCAATTTTAAATCTAACATTCTCTTAAAATCTGAAAAATGCCTAATGATGCTATCAATCAAGTCAAATTATTTGAACTAATACAGTTGTTAGCAAAATTATCAATAGCTATAATCATTAATCATTTTCTTTTTTTCCTTTTTTTAAATATGATATAATAGAGAGTACTATGAAGCATTATGACAGATTTTACAACGATAAGCCAAGTAAACTCTCACCATCTTATGCCATTGAATAATCAATAAAATGGCCAAATGGGATATATATGTAAAGTTGGCCACAATTGTTCACTAATATACTTTATCAGTGTGCTTTATCGCTTATCTAACTTATCCTTTATCAGTGTATTCTATCAAAATAAACTTAACTTTGTCAAAAAAAGAAAGAAATCTTTTTAAAAAAGAAACATATTTCTGTATATTGATTAATGACAAAAAATTAAATATTAATTAGACAAATATCATAATAATACCGACATATTTAAAATTTTCCCAATATTATTTCATCTTAAATTTAATTTTTCCCTACGTTTTACAAGTAAAAAGAAAGTGTTTTTCAAATTTTATTAAAAATTACATTCTTTGCATATTGTGACATGCTTATTGTATTATTCTGTTGATGATCCGTTAAATAAAAAAAATCATTTAAGCAAGCAAATTAAAGCAAGCACTTAAATTGATGACGCAATTAGATTGCTTAAATTAGTATGAATGAAGTGAAAGAAATTTAAAAATTGAAAGGAAATAAGAAAGGAAAAAAATGATGAAAAGAAATTGTAAAAAATAAATATAAATATTAAAAAAAAGAATGAAGTATTTAAATCGAAAGTAATTCTTCATTTTAACTCTTACAAACAGGTGAGAAGGAAAAAAAAGATTCCACACACAATATCGAAATAAGTGAAAGTTAACTGTCCACTTATTTGGGAAAGAAATGAATAGAAAGACAAATGTATTTGTACTGAAATGGATTAATTCCCAAAAGTATTATTCTGAATTTATAAAAAAAAGCCGAATGAAAATGAAAAAGAAAACGAAAAAAATACGGATGAATGTCTTCTTTTACTAGTTTTTTCTTTATTTTTTTTAATTCTTTTCTTCTTCCTTTACCTATCTTCCAGGCATAACACTTACATGTTAACAATACTTCGAACTTAGTTTGCTTGAAGAATAAGAAAATTATTTCTTCCTTTATATCATTGCGGAATAACAATCTTCCTATTATGGACAATGTCCATTTTTATCTTTCGGGAAAGAAACTGCTATTATAATATCGGTAGTACAATTTTCAAAAATGATAAAATAATATTAATGATTAAATTGATTAAATAATATTATTGTCGTATTAAATATAATAATTTGATAACGTGAAGGTCATGTCTAATTGATGCAATATTGGGTTAAAATGGTAAAAAGATGTCAATGATATTTCTAGAGTAAAAATTAATTCAAAATGATAAAATAATTATTATTTCGAAACTTTATTAGCACTTTGATATTCGTGTTTTATAATTTAAATTATGAGATGGTGCTACTTGTTAGATGTGAGATCAACACTGGTGGATGGATATTTCATTTAATCAGTGGTTACTTTTGGAGTAAAAATTAATTCAAAGTGGTAAAACAATGCTAATGAATCATCATTTTCTAATTTTGTCAGCATTTGGGGATCATATTTTTATGAAATATAATATTAATTTATCAAAGTGAGCCTAGTCAAAAGACTAAAGCCAATGGACTTTAATCTTATAGAGTTTCTGTTTATGATGGGCTTTAATCTTTTATGATGGATAATACATTCTCATACAGTTGAAATTAACTGAAAATGATGAATATTGTCTACGGTTTATCGTTTCCTCTTCTGAATATCATTTCAATGTTAACATATACACTTATAATTGTTAAAAAAAATATTACTTGTGAGATAAAAGATCAATTTAATAAGCATAATATCACCTAATGGTAATTTTTGTTTTAAAAATGAATTGAATACGATTAAATTTGTTAATAAAATTTTATCATTTTTGGATAGGAGGACAAATGTATTTGTATTAAAATGATTAAATCCCAAAGTATTATTCGTTCTATAAATTTTTTTATAAAAGAAAAAATGGAAGAAGTCAAAAAGAAGATGAAAAAAAGATAAATGATAGTTTTTTCTTTCGTTGCATTCTGATCTTTCTCGCTTACACATTTTTTAAGTGAAATACCCTCTAAGAATACTTCGAGAACTATCTACTTTTCAAAAAGTAATAGCACAAACAAATTTATATTTATTGATTAATTCACCTGAAATATAATACAATTATTCCCTACTTTACATTATTATCAATAACAATCTGCTCATTATGGACAATGTCCACTCGTGAATATTACATTTTCCGAAAGGCTTTTAACCAATTTTGTCAGTCGTTTTTATGAATTAAGAGTGGCATATTTGCTTAACTATTTTTTGGGAGATTGTTTCGTTCTCTTTCGCGAAAGAAAGTGCACTACAGCATTGATTGCACAATTTTACAGCAAATTTGATTAAAAAATTTTGCAGCATATTTTCAACAAATTATTATTTAGCAAGACTTTTTCATTCAGCTAAATTATCATCTCGTAAATTGTTTTAATTGCAATTTGCTGTTTTCTGTTGAGTGATCAAAGTTTAATGTACGATTTGGATTATTTATTTGCTGCGGATTTTGAAAATAAGAGACCAAAAGTGTAAAATTCGACGCAAAATTCACTCGATATCTCCTAAGACAGTGCTTATTAATTGTGTTTTCGAAGAGAATTACCCAATTACAATTTTATTAGTTACATTCTTTCTCCGTGATGTAACATAGTTTTTTTTGATAAAATTTATCATTTCTATTTCTTAAAAACATCAAATAGCTAATAAACCTACCATCAATACTGCGTCATCAATGAATAAAATTGCTTCTTTTGAGCTCAAAAAATAAGCTAAAAATTAAAATTTAAGCTTCTGTTTTTTTTTCTTCTGAAATCTCTCGAAAATATTCACAGTGAGCAAATTCTAAAAAAGAAATAGTCTAATAATATTTTATCAGGCAAATATAAGTATTTTAAGAGATAGGTAAAGATAAAAGACGGGTAAATGAGAAAAGAAAATAATGCTCAAACTTAAAAACAATTACTTCTTGCTTTATTCTTCTTATTCATTTTTCGATTTGTTAAAAATGAAAAACAAAAAAAAGAAATGTTTTTCAAATATTGTAATACTTCTGGGAATTGAATCAACCATTGCGTACAGATATTTTCCATCTTTTTCTCCTTCAAATATTCCCTCTAAAACTTTCAACAACTAACTTCTAATCTTTTTTACAAATCATTTCTATTCCATCCCCTCATTTTTCAAATAATTTTCAGAAATGTCAGCTAATTAAAAATAGTGCTATATCAGCTTAATATGATTGATAACGTTAAAATACTGATATGCCATAATCTGAAATACAAAGTGACAACCTGCAAGATACAGTGGCTTTGATAAAATTCGTAATGCTTAAATACTGATAACCTGAAATATGAAGTGATAACCTGTAGTAAGGTGCAGTTAGTCTTCATAAAGCTGATAATGCTGAAATATTGAGCCTTCGTAAAATTGATAATGCAAGGATAACCTGTAATGCTGAAATATAAATTTATTCTTTTATAAATCACTAGTGGTCTGTTTGATCAATGGTCGTGGAATAACAAATGCTTACTGCTTTTTTGTCATCTCTAGCAAAATTAGTTTATTATAAAAAAATGTACTCAGTTATTGCAAACAATTAATTAATGCAAACAACATGTGACTTTACGCTGAATAATTTCTTTAAATTAATTAATTGTGCTTTAATTATTCCAATTTTTTTAACTCAGCCAAAGTACGATAATAATGAAAAATAGAAATATTAAATATATTATACTAATTATACTGCCAAACTAATTTTTTATTATATATCTTATATTTAGCACATCTCAGTAATTATTTGCAATAATTAATACAATTACATATATTAAATTTATCTCATTTTCAAAATATCAAATAAAACAAATATATGACAAGCTTAATAATTATTTATTAATTTCATTTGGAAATAATTGCTGTTAACATGTATTTATATTAATTTATTATCATTTTCATTTTAATAGTATAAATTGCGTTCAGTTCGTGCAATGCAACGAATTTTTGTTTTAATCGATTTCAAAAAAAAAAAAAATTCTTTTTTTTTAATAAATGCATCATTTTTTAAATTGATTATGTCACTGACACCAATTGATGCACTATACCATGAATCCTTCTAATTGTCATTTTTCATTTTAACTAACAAAAAGTTTTGTTGTTAGCAGTACTTTTCGTGAAATGGTTTAAAAATTGCAACTGTTTCATTTATAATTAAAGAGTTTAAAAGATTGATTTATACAATATATAAGTATTGAATTTAAAAAAAAAACTGAAAAAATGATACAAATGAGAAAATAAACATCGTTTTTTCACTATTTTTTTTCTATTGAATTATTTTAATGTTCTGAGACAGTCTCTCTAAAGTTTATTTGCATTAAATGAAATGAAATGAACATGTATTCATTAGGTGTATACTTAGAATTAAAATCTAAGAATTAGAGCAATAATCTTTCTTCCTAATTCGCATATACATTCATTTATTTATTGTCCATATATTTTGAAAAAAAATACCGTATTTTTTGAAATAAAAATTAACAGGTTAATAAAAATTAACAATTTTTGAGATAATAATAATAAACACATTTATATTTCCAACTTAGAATAAGCGAAGAAAAGTGAAATTTTATTTTTGCATTGTCACTTTTGTCATTAGATATGTAATTGTGCTTCCAATAAATCATTGATTTTTAAAATATTTGAAAATTGATAACAGTGAAAGTAGCAGTATGCATTCCCCTAATAAAATGATAAGTTAAAGTGTTTTGCTTTCATCTTTAACAAATATCCAAACTTCACCAAATAACTCAATGATAAAAATATTTTTCAAATTTTAATGCTATGACAATTGTGATGTATCAGCTAATTTATATGTATGAATCATTTTTAATATGCATTTCATCAATTTCAGATATTATTCATTTATTCATTTAGGATGTTCTCTGACTATTATTTCATAAAAACATTTTAATTTTTAGTAATGGAAGAAATTTTTTAATTAGAATATTTTCTGCATAAATTTTATAAAAATGCTTTCGTTATAACAGCAATCTTTTAATATCGGAATTATTTTAGGTCAAATATTTGTTTGTGTTAGCCATTTTTATATGTTCCACAACTATAAATGCAATTGACAAATTCAATTGATTAATTCAACGATCAATGATTAAACATTGAATTGATTAATTCAACGATCAATGGTTAAACATGATAAAATCAGTGTAAATCAGTGCTACAAACATATTTCATCTTAAAGTAAAAAAAATTTCGAATGTGGACGAATAAAACAAATTGAGTTGAGTCTTTTCTTTGGACTTAAACAAACGGGAAGAGGTAAAAACCTTTAAAATATTTCTTTTTTTTTTGCATTTTGTAAAGGTAACAATAATTCCTTTACTTAATGTAAGAGTTATTATTGCTGAAAATGATTGAAAGTAACATAATGTTAGTAATAATGCAAACTGCTTAATTAGTTAATTAATTAATTAGTAGAAGATATTGATTTGATTTAAATCAAAAAAATTAATTAAGTTTATCGTGTCTAATTCTTGCCATTGTTGAATTTATATTAATGAATTAATGAAATTCTATGAAAATATCAACAATTACACCAGCATTCAAGCAAAATTTTTTTTTCATCAATCCGTTTTGCTAAAAATTACCTTTGTTAAACCGGTTTCATCAATGATCTAATTATCTGGTTTCTTGGACTTCATAACTTTTCAAACTTTTCCTTTTTTGAAATTTTCGTCACTTCTTTCTTTTGAACACTTCAAGTAATGCTTTAAAATTATTTTACATTTTATTGTTTTTTTTTAAATATCATTATCTTAACTAAAACTATATTTTAATTGCATTTTTACAAGGTTAATATAAAATTTTTAGTCATCAGTTTGAGGAGAATAATTTATGATATATACATGATCACATGCTGCTGAAATCTTTGATTATTTTTATTAATTTAATTGAAAAATTTTTCTTACTGTAAAAGTTTTCGTTTCTTTAATAAAAATTTAATTGTCAGAAAGTTAACAAAATATATATTATATATGTGCGAAAATACAATAGTAAAATTTTTGTAGTAAAATATAGTAAAAATTTTTTTAGACAAATTTAATTGGCAACAATGATAGAAATAAAATGTTGTATTCGAAATAAAGTGGTGGAAGTTGATAGACAGGTAAAAATAAAACAAGGTATCATTGAGGGAGTACGCTTAGTAAACGATGATAACTGTCAAATTAATGCATTTCTTGGTATACCATTTCCAAAATCATCGGTTAGACCGTTACGTTTCAAAGTTAGAAATTATTAAATTTTTTTCCAACTAATTAATGAAGAGTTGATTTCTTTAAAATATATGAAAAAGAAGTTGCAATTAATTATTTTTGCATATGTATAAAGGCTTATTAAAAATTTCAGAAAAAACAACTTTGTTAGTTGAATATTTTTAGTAAAATTAAAAATTATTACTTTCAAATATCAGTTAATCAATGCAATTTATTATTTTTTCAAAGACGACCGTCTCGGTCTGAAATATTGCTGCAATCGTGTAAGGAAAAAAGAAATTGTGCATAATTTAAATAATATAAAATGATAGATAAAATGAGTAGTAAATATATTGAAAAAAGTACAAGTTTTTTTCCCATAATTGTCTTTTATTATATCAGTTATTTATTTACAGAATTTTCATTTCATGTTGTCTTAAAAAATTAAGCAATTATGCATTTTTTATTTGAATCATTTATCGAATTGTTTCGAATATTCAAAAAAGAATAAGTGAATGATATCAATGTTGAAAATAGCATACGCAATTTAATTAAATTTAATTAGAAAGAAATAAGAAATCCGTGCTACGACCACCTAGCCTAATACCAGATTAAATTTTTTAGACATTTGAATGATAATTTGTGAAAATTTTCTACAGAATTATATTTCAACATGTCTTTTTAATGCTATCCAATTAAATAAATCATTGAAAATCTTGAATAAATTTTGAAAATATTTTGCATAATTTAAATTTTTCAATTATCATTTGAAATAAGTATGTACCAAGCTGATCAGCAGTATTTCCAAATGCAAAGCTCATATCTTTAGCTTTACTGGTACCATGACTGGGAGCACTCATATATGCACTGGTTAAAGCACCAGGACTAGCACCTGCGAAAAAACAGTGAAAATTCCTTTAATCCACCACCAGCAACCGTAGTACCTTTATCACTTTCTTTCGCTCCTATTGTATGTCCACCTCCAGCTAACATTGATGATAAGTACTGTTCAATTTACCGGTTTGACTTATTGCAGCAACATTAATTGCACTTTTGCACTACGAACAGCGCTAGCATCGCTTAGTACAGGACTTTTAGTATCATGAGCACCGCCACCACCAACACTTACACTTTTTTAATGGTACTAGGAACACCAGCAGCAGGACTTGTAACGTTTATTTTCATTGGTTACCAATTCCAGAACCGCTTTTAATTCATCATTAATCTTCTGCACTTCACCAACTTTTAAACCTTTCCATAAATTTGGTATAATCACTTGAATAGGAGCTAAATATAAAAGTAAATACGAAATAATTGCTATTAGTAATATGAAAAGAAATTAAGATTTTATTATAAATTTTTCGTCGTTTTTTTATTTTTTTTCGTCAATCTTTTGAATAAAAAATGTAATTTAAAGTTTCATATATGAAATTGAATTATGATAGCATCTGATCAATTCGTGGCAAACATGATTCCAGTTTAAGACTTATTTATTATCATCTAATTTTATAGTTCAGTTTAAAGTAATCCATGTGTATAATTTTAAAATTCATAATAAATGCATACTTATCATTTAGTATGAAATTAATTTATGAATGGTATAAAGTAACTAAATTTTTCTAAGCCATTTTTTTAAAACACAAAAAAAGCAAACATAGCTTCAAAGAAAATTGTATTTTTTGCTATGAAATGAAAAAAAAAACTTTTTTACCTCCATTTTCTTTGCCTTTCTTATCCGAAAATTATTATTTTTCAAATAAGCAATAAATAAAATAGACAAAAAAATTTTAAAAAAGAAAGGATTGCTCATTTCATCATGATTTTCATTTTATAAATCAATAGCTCCTCTAATGAGCATAAACAATTTCCCTTTAATTAATATATTAACTAAGAAATATTTGGACAATTTTAAGTAGTTCCAAAATATTATTCCAACTAGTGAATATTCTTTAAAAAAAATGCTCATAAACAACAAAATGGAAATGATTAATCCAATACATAATTAATTCAATGACAATCCTAACTTCATTCATTTCTTATTTGTTTCTTAGAAATTATTTAAAAAAAAAAAGAAAAACTATGTATTTTTTGAGAAACTTTATGCCGATTTATTTAAGTTAGGAAATAATGCAATGGCAATTTAATAACTGCTGCAAAAATTCAATATTATACGAAACAAAAAATTGCAATTTCAAATAAATTAAATAAATTTTAAGATTAAATTATCTTAAAATAATCAGTGATAAAAGATGATAAGTTAATTAACAAAAAAAAATCATTGAACTTGCCATCTTCATCAGTTGCAGTAAGATTTTGATCTTTTTCTTCTTTCTTTTCAACTTTTCCCTTCCCTTCTTTAGCTTTCAATATCTCGTGTTCGGTTGACAATATGCTCTCTTTATCCTTATACAAATCATTAATTTCTGCTTCCAATTTAAGATCATCGTAACCTGGCTAGAAATTTTATTCTATTAATTAATTAACATTATATAATCATTTATAATAATAAAAGTCAAGCAAATACACAACTTTTATAAAAATCTTAATGAAATTATTTTAATTAGATTAAACGTAAGTTGTAAGTCTAACATAATTATACATATAATACAAAAAAAAAGTTCGAAGCATTATGCGTCAATTTAATTAGCTGCAATAATTATTTATTTTGAATGCACTAATTTAAAAAATTTTAATTGCTAATTATGTTAATACGTGGAAAATTTCCAATTTGAAAGGATTTCTCCCTATGATTACATTATTAATAATTTATTAAGAAAAAATTTACTCGCTAGAATTTAACTGCACTTATTTTACTTAAAATTAACTTTAATTTACCTAAAAAAAAAAAACATACTTCTGAATGGGTTGAAATATTTCTTCTATTCACTAGTTTATTTATCCATTGTAAAAATTAAATTCGAAAACTAAAGATTTAATTTATTCAAAACTTTTACTTACTGCTGGAATAAACTTTTGTCCTGCTTTTGTTACCAATTTATCCATAACCTTTGGTACTTTATCTGGTATTCTTCTATCGCTATATGCTACAAAAAAAAAAGTTGATTTAATTATAGCTTGAGGATTTGTTACAGAAAATACCAAAAAATTCTATCCAATATTTAGTTAATTTTTGTGCCATCTAAATGCTTTGAAAAATTTCTTCCCTTCAATCAATTAATTATCCATTTGTTGCAAAAATCAAAAAATTTGTCAAAATTTAAATCTATATGAATGTCGACTTAAATTATAATCTTACTCCGAAATATTCCACAAGCTCAATTAAATTTCCATTCTTTGTTTAAATTTTAAAAAATTTAAACCATATTTTATTGCTAATTTTAAACCAAAAAGTTTTAAACCATTATTACATCATATTCTTCTGATAACTTTTAAAGAATTTTAAAAAATAAAATCAGATAAAAACTGGAAAATTTATATTCATTTGAGAGCAATTATTTATACCTCTTACACGTATATCCAATACACTCTACGTCAGCTCCTTCAACAAATGGTTTCCTTGGATCATAACCTTCTGGTGATGCTATATACTCTACCACTAATTTTGTTTTTCCTGGCTTTCCACGCTAAAACAGAACAAACGTTGATAGCATAGTTTTTCAGGTTGAAACAAATTGATGACAAGAAGATATTTGCAGAATGACATATCAATGATGAAATGTTTGTACAAACAGTGCAAAACAATAAGACAAATTGTGATGAAATGATGGAAGCAATTTATATTCGAAAAAAAAATCTTTGTTATATTATTAATTTACAGTTGTTTAAATTCGTTTTTTAGTACATGCATTTTTTTTTTTTGTTATATTATTAATAAAATATGTACTAATAAAAGAATATTAATCAATCAATAAATCGATTAATCACTTAATCATTCGGTTATATAATCAACTACACAATTCATTAATTATCAATCGATCAATTAATATTATATATTTAACTATGTCAAGTTACAATTGATGAAAAAAAGAAAAAGAAAGTAAAATCCAGTTAATTAAATTAATTTTTAATTGAAAAAAAATGAAGAAAAATATTAAATAACTAACCAATCGAAGTAGAAAAAGTTCCTTTTTCACGCCTGGTTTTACGAAACCAAGGGGTGCCGATACCTAAATTATTTTTTCCTTAACTAATAAAATTTTCAAATTTTTTTTCTCATTGAATAGAATAAAAAATTATATGCATTCAAATTATCATACAAATTAATTTCTCAATTGTATCAGTCATTATCAGCTGCTTTCTTTTTTTTATTTTCTACCGATTTCAAAAAATTTCAGAACAAGATTCACAGATGAGTAAGATCAAAAAAAATAAGTTTGAACAATAGTTAAGCTCTTACAATTACAATTGTTAAATTAAGTTACTTCCTGTAATAATAATAATTTATCATTAAATTTGAAAATTTTTCATTTTCTAAAAATTTTTCCCCAAAAAACAAATAATTTCATGAAGTGAAAATATGCTAAAAATCAATAATATGTATGCAATTTATGCTGCTAGAATTATAAAAATAATTATAATGTAAAAGTATATTCAATTATGAATGTTAGCTAATATTAAGCACATTGTAATAAATGCTCCAAAACTCTCACATTGCTATCACATTGATTTTATAGTATGATAATGATATTAATCAATTATTTATATAGTTTCATCATTTTAATCATTAATTAATAAATCATTTATCAATGTTAAATTCATCAAAACACTTTACCCTATATAAATTGTAATATTTTTGCTTTAGTTTCACTTTAAGTGCTAATCGTTCGGTATCAATTGCTTCAAGGATATGTGTTGTTGTACCACCTGCCGTGAAATTTAGTGACTGCCAGATAATTTATTGCCTCAAACTTGGGTAATCAAACCAAACAAATCAACATTAAAAATTAACGCAAAAATCAACATTACAACAGCGCGCAACGCATAGATTATAACCACCCAAAAAACGTAGAATGAATAATGGTTAGTGGGGAAGCTTGGTTAGCTTATATACAGAACTAATTTGACAACCGCAAATCCGGTAGAAAACATTCCTACGAATGTAAAACAAAGATTGTAACAAGATTAGTTTTTGTTGTGTGAGAGAAGAGGTAGAGAGCATTCCCGTGAATCTAAAAGATTGGTAAATTAAATGTTTCGTTTTTGATGACACCACCTGCCATGGTACCTATAGTGATAATTCTTTCGAAAAATTATTGTATTATGAAATTATTTCATATAAATGTTTTTAATTTATAAAATATATTTGAGGATTAATATGCAATTCTTTGTTGTTTATTAGCTCATATATTCAATTTTCACTTTTTTAAAAAATTTTCTGCTCATTTCTTATTAAGCTTTAAACGAAATATTAATTGCATTTAGTTTGGAATTTGGACAAAACAAACAAAAGATAAAGTAGATGCAAATATAATTTTAGAAACTTACAGCAATTTTAATTGCTGAGTAATCGAGTATAAAATTAATCCAATATATTTGCGAATCTGTATCATTGATGGCGTACATTGCAAGTGTGACATAATCCGGACAACGTATCAGTTACAATCGTTTAATTATTCGAAAATAAAGAATGATTAAAATATCGAGAAACTTGATAGTTTTAAATTGTTAAATTGAAATTCTTTAACAGAATATAAATTTTATAAAATAAGCAACATTTACAAATTCATACCATCCTTATCTTCTGATTGAAGTATTAACAGCAAATGTCCAATACTATAAACGACTAAATTTTTATAAATTACACATTTGATCGAATTCAATCATCAGATTCATTTGTTATTCGAATCAAATTTTGCTTCATTAGTAACAAAAAAAGAAAAAACAGACATATGAAAATGATTATGTCTGGATTTAAAGTACTGTGTACATAATTTGTTCATGCACATTTCAATATTAATAAATTATGCTTCATTCGTTTTTTTTTTTTAGATAGAACTTCGATACTTTTAAATTGTTATGAAATGCTTTATAGCAAATTTTATGGAATTAGCAAACATGAATTTTATATTTCACAGATGAAGGAAACAGCATAGTACAATAACAAGTTAATCAATGTTTCATAAACACACGCTGTCGAAAAGTCATATTTTCGTAGCAATCCTTTTCAACATACGTCTTCTCATCGTTCTTTACCATTCTTAATTTCTCGTACACAAGCAATCTTCTGCAAAATTCACTGACAGATTATTTTGCTGCCTAGAGATTTCAGTATTAAAAAACACTTTGAAATCAAAATCAGAAAAGATAAAAAAATCCTGTCATAACATAAATATGGCTCGTCAACCATTTTACTAAAATTAGAGATACTTTATAGTTAAACTTCCATATACTGATAGTCAATTGAAAATCACTATATTAAAGTTTGAATAATGATAAAAATAATTTTTATCTTTCTCAAATCTAAATCATATGGAATTATAATTTAAAACAAGCTTTAAAACAAACAATTCACCTGGAATACCTGCGTGACAATGATTGCTCACAGTTATAAATCAATTTCATCGCATCATGTTTTGGTAAAATTGCTTCGGAATATCTAAAAATTAGCAAAATTTTAAAGATTTTTGCTCATCCAATAAGTGAAACAATGTTTTCCATTCTCAGTATTATCGAATAATGACACTACTCAACACAGGATCAAGGTCACACAAAAACCTCATAAGAATTTTCAAGTTATTATCATCGATGACTAAACTGCTAAACTGGTTTTTGATAATACATTACTTTTTTTTTCAATTGCCAATTGCTCAATTTTTTATGATACATTTAGAATTGCTTCAAGTTTGTGACACAGATTCTCATCCTTCTATACGTTCAAGAATACTACCAATCATAAGTCAGAGCAAGATTTCTTAATCAAGTTTGGTACAAGATATGATTATAAATTAAAATAAGAGTGAAAAAAAAGTTGAGTTCATTAAATTTTTCTATCTTATATGTTGCAGAAAACACTAATTAATCTGACACGATTACATTCATTTAAGCTATCTAATTAATTGATATTTTAAAAATGTAATGGATAAGAATGGAATATTCCAATAAGTGCATCACTATCAATCACATTACGTGAACATTTCAGCTATTGCAACACTATGTGGAAAAAAAGGCCTAAGGATCCGCAATGATCAAAAGTACAAATTTTGAATAAAGCTGAATATACATGCCAGGAACCAATAACGATCTTGATGACAACTATTGCTTGATAAATAACAGTAAGTGCAAAGTTTCATATTTCATTTTTATATAGTATAGTACAATGTTTTATATAGTACAGTGTCTGCTTTAGAACAATTAAACGATTGCTTCTCTTTTATCTATTTATAATAATAGAGAATGTATGAACTAAAAAGAGAAATTATCAAAGAAAAAATAAAAACAAAAGAAAAAAAAGGATTCACTTAGGTAAAAAAAATGAAAATATTCTAACTCAAACATTTAAAATAAATATCATCTAATTTAAATATTACTTTTATAGATTATTATTGTGCTTTGTATGAGTTATTAAACCGACATATTCTCTATTCAAAAACTTTCACTGCATTATGTTGCTCATTCCTTTTTTTATTTGTCTAGATAATTTTATTTGTTTAAAGCTCATAGCAGATGAAGCACTATACAAATTTTGTTTGATCTTCAACTAATACTCACCAAAAAAAAAAAAAACGGTTATGAATAGGTGAAAAGGGAAAAGAGGATGGAACAAATATTTTAAGCTATTTCTATCACCCCCTCAACATCAAATATCATCCAAAACGAGCCAAACAAAAGAAGATGGAAAAGACGATTGGCAGTAGTGTATTCCAGTTTTCATCACTGACTTTTCCATGTATTATTCCAATCTGTAAGTTCCTGCAATTTCTAATTTCTTCCGTTAATTAACTATTCTAATTATACAATTTAATTCTGATAGCTTTTTTTTGCTAAATTCCATTGATATTCTTTGAAATCAATGAATAACTCTACGGGACGGATACATGTTAACGGTTAATTCAACTTATTCGTTGGGCTCAACTTCTGTTATTTTCATTATTATGTAAATGCAAGGTATATAAAATACCATATTATTCAAAAATTTTTGAAAAATGATCACCAAAATCTTCCAGTAATAATTTCTTGTCATTCTTTTAGGCTTGGTTACTTTCTAGAAATCATATTTATTACATGTATTCTTGTATCAATTCATGCATCTATCGGTAAGTTTTATGATATTACATTCTAACTATACAATAATCATAATCATAACGTAATTAATATAACTTTATAATGAATATAACCAAAAATGTATCATCTTAAACAATAGTGAGAAAACAAACGAAACAGAAAGATTGATTCCCCTTTTTCTCTACCCGCTTATTTTCCTAAAGTTAAAAAAGGAAAAAAAAAATGAAAATCATTACATAATAAAAAAGAGCAAAACATTTACAGATGCGTGCTACGACACCTTAAGAGTAAGAAGTGCGCCCGAAACTTGTATCCATTCCATAGACTGTTATGATTCCAATGCTGAATGCATATATAGTGTAGCAGAATCTCGTCACATTTGTTGTAAGCCAAGACCTAATATCATCCTTCCCGGTAAATTATTAGTGAAATATAAACCAATTCTATTTCTCTTCAATGTTTAGGTTATTAAGTTTCAACCATATACAAATGACCATATGCTGAGTCATTATATCGTTTAAATCTTACAAACTAAAATATACAAAAGGAAAAAAAATCTATCCTTTATAAAAAAGTCTATTTGTATTTGAAGAATGTCCTGCTGGACGACAAACGCCAACAGTGGGAAAATATATGCCTATATTATGCTCATTAACAAATTCAGTGGATGACGATATGTGTCCACAGGGTTACGAATGCTTACCTTCAGTTAATATAGATAATGGTGAACTACATATTTGCTGTGCAATTTGAACTGTGTTATTATTACCCTCACATTAAAATTGTTGTAAAAAATATATCTTGCCAATAATACTACAGTGACTATTTTCCTGGCAATAAATTGATTGATAACTTATCAGATGCTTCAGATCGAAGTTTTAGGATTCAAATTAAACTTAAAGTGAAACAATCTTTTGGTAGGCAAACAGGATAAAAGTAGATAGAAAAAAGATTTAAGCATGTAAAAAAGAATGAAAAGAGATGGAAAAACGATCAAAATCAATATCACATCCAGCTTGTGTGACTAAAGAATTAAATTTCGTAAATCCCAAACTGAATAGATAGTTCTTCACCACATAAATTCAAAGTTTAATCCAGTACTTAATGAGGGAGTGTTTTTATTTATCATAGTGTTATTATGAATGTCCATTACATATGTAGAAAATTTTACAATCTTGTCAAATTTATATTTCTCCTTTGTTACCTAAAGATAACTTATAAAAGTATTTATATGACTTTCATCTTTGCACTTTTTGAATCATTCTCTTTATTGAGCATTATTACTGCTATTTAGAGAAAAAAAAATAGGGTTTAGCAACTCCTAAAGATTATGTCATTTCTACCAAAAAGAAGTTCATATTAATAAATTAGCTTAGAAACTGGAATATGGTCCCGTTTATCCCTCTGTAGTAGGATAGACAGCAACTAAAGATTTGGAAAAAAAATTAATATTCATAAAGATTATAACTGACTTTATATATGACTTGAACACAAAATTCCTTTCTAATAAATTTCTTCAATAATAATACAACTAACTCATCATCGAACACTGGAAACCAAAATAACAAACGCCCACCAACAACAAGCAATCTACTAGCAAGATCGATAAGATCAAGGAATGCCGAAGAAATGGAATATTTCGCCTTTTCAGGATAATGATTTGCACTGAAAAAATAATAAACAATAAAAGCCAAACTGCACAGCAAAGTTATTTTAAAAAAAAATTACGCAGAACGAATCTTTCTAAGCTTACCTCTCCAAACAAAAAATTAAAAAATAAAAAATGGGATCAGCAAAACAAACAATAAAACTTACTGCTGAGCATCTTTGACTATCCACGATTCCTTCTTTCCTTTGATGCTCACTTTTTGTCCTTTCTCTCTAATTCCATAGGGTGCTAGAAAAAAAAAGTAACAAAATCTCTAGTTAATAAAAACTCAAAAATGTATCTTCGTGGTCACTAATAATCATCTACATTGCAACGAATCTCCCTGCAATCAACAACCTCTCCCGAAATAATAAATTAACTTAACAATCTACCAAGAGAAATTTTGCTTCCACAACATCTATTTGGTGCCACGAGCCGGGACATGTCTGCAACTATAATATTAAGCGCACGACCGGCAAAAGAAAAATTGGAAGCTCTTCTCAAAGAAATCCAAGAAATGGATCTAACGCCTTTGGAGCAAATGTTGACCAGAGAAGAAACCCGTCAACAGCACGAGGCTCGAAAAAGAATTATTGAAGAAAGAACAATGCGTCTCAAGCTGCATATTAGCACACTTGAGACAATTAATACTAACTGGATCCAATACATACAACAGGTTCCAGCAACGAAGAGAAAACAAGAAGAAGACAAATACGCCCAAATGGTCGAAGATAAAAGAGGTATTTTAAACTTAATAAGTGAAGGCAAAGAAGTCATCATAACCTTAAGTATGTATATGAATGACTCAGAGTTAGTAATCCAGCGCCTTAAAGAAGGCGAAATAAAGGAGCAACCAACTCAGATAAGCTATTATCCAACAGTTAACCTACCTCAACTACCACTGCCTACCTTTAGTGGTAATCCTAAACTATGGAGAGAATTCTGGAGTAGCTTTGAAGCTGCAGTCCATTTACAAAAAATACCAGACATCCAAAAATTAAATTATTTAATTGCATGTCTAAAGGGAGATGCTTATTGGCTATTAGAGGTTATGATATAACCCCAGAAAATTATGATGTGATACGGAAAGTCCTTATTGAAAAATTTGGGCAATCACACATCATTAAAAAATCGCTATATAATGAGCTATATACAAGAAGAATGATCGAGAATGGAAGGTAACAGTCGAAGCTACTGAAAGAATACTTCGACAACTTGAAGCAATGGGTGAAAATCTCGAACAATCCAGTATTGAAATTATCATTGAAAATAAACTGCCCGCCTGGATTCTGGACAGAGTATATCAACAAAAGGAGGAACAAAAAATATGGCCAGTAGCTAAGCTAAGACAATTTTTAGCGAAACTGATCCAAAGAAACGAAGAAGTTACAAGAAGCCAATTCTTTGACGTTATAAAAGAGCAAAAGGAATCTAAAAGTAAAATTGGTCCACGAACTAATCAACGATATTTTACAGAAGAAACTTCTGCTCTAACTGTAACAACACCACAAACAAATAGAAAGGCTAATATGAAGATTAGCAAAACCCAAAGACCATGCGTTTTTTGCAATAAAAACCACTGGGATAATGAATGCCAAACTTATCCTAGTCTAGAAACAAGAATGCAACGACTGAAAGAAAACAACGCCTGTCTAAATTGTCTTCAACCAGGACATACAACAATTAATTGCAAAACAAGAAAACGTGTATGTTTCTATTGTAAAGGTCACCATAATACCGCGTTATGCTACACTAAGTATAACAATCCAGTACAATCAGTGGGACTAATCGAAGATACAAAGACGGTAAAGGTAATCAACCCACTTATAAAGCATTCGATACGAAACAACAGAGTTTTGCTTTTTAGCAAAGAAGTTGAAGTAATTAATTTAGACATGCCAGAAGTTTCAAATAAAATTGTAGTTTTATTCGATAGCGGTGCTCAAACAACGTGTATATCGAAGAAACTAGCAAAAGAATTACACCTAGAAGATATTGATTATGAGCAAGTGACATTCGCGGGATTCGGCAATAGGAATCCTCAAACTTCACTTTTTGCCACAGTGCGAATTGGAATAAAAACGATAGAAGCAGATATTATACCTATTGTAGCTACAGCAGTCGACTATTTAACAAACAAAATAAGGGTAATCTCTGTAGATCAAGACAATGCATCAGATATTTCAACTCTATTTTCATTAACAGAAGAAATTAGCAGTTGGAAACAGCCGGAGCTAATTATCAGAGTTGACTATTTCTTCAAGTTTATCTCTTTAGAGAAAGCCCAAACTATAAATTCAGGGTTTTCTTTAATCAACACAATAGTCGGCCCTATGATTACTGGAAGAGGATACATAAACAAACATCCTAATCGTCAGCGTAGTAATCACCTCAACAAAGTGGTAACACAGAGCACATGTTGTTCCGTTCAGAATGAGGATCAAACTACCATTACACCTATTAATAGCGACATTCCAGAGATTGATCGATTCTGGAAATTAGAATTCATAGGAATACAAGAACAACCTAATCTACAGGATGACGAACAGGTTTTAGAGAGGTTCAAAGAAAATATCACAAAAAACAATGGTAGATACCAAGTTGCTTGGCCATGGAAAGAATCCAGAATCAAATTAAACGACAATTTCGGATTGTGTCTTGGTCGCCTAAGATCTTTAAGTAAACGACTTCAGAACGATGAACGTTTACTTCTCAAATATGACGAAGCGATTAGTGAACAGTTACAATCTGGCATTATCGAGAAAGTATGTCCAGAGATGGACCAGGTTGGTATTATTCACTATTTACCTCATCATGAAGTTATAACTCCAAATAAGGCTACAACCAAAATTAGAATTGTGTATGATGCATCTTCACGCCAAAAAGGAGAAAAGAGTCTGAATGATGTATTATACCGAGGACCCATAACTCTTCCCGATTCAGTAGGAGTACTGCTTCGTTTCCGAATGATGGAAATTGTGATAGTAGCAGACATTGAGAAAGCCTTTTTACAATTGGAGTTACTACCAATAGAAAGAAATTGCACACGATTCCTTTGGTTAAAGGATATAAAGGGACAAGTAACAGAAGATAATATTGAACATTATCGATTTAAACGTGTCCCATTTGGAGTAATATCTTCACCATTTTTATTATCGGCTACACTTAACTATCATTTGGAAAACTGCGACAATGAACTCGCTAACGAGATCAGAAAAAATCTTTATGTCGACAACATTATAGTATCAACCAAGTGTATCGATGAGGCTCTACTCAAATATCAAAAAATGAAAAACATCTTTAACGATGCTTCAATGAATGTTAGAGAATTCTTATCAAACAACAAAGAATTCAATTCTAAGATTCCCGAACAACATCGAGCAGAAACAAATGAGTTTAAAAGGATTCTTGGTATCAATTGGAACCCAGATGAAGACATAATTCAAACAACCCTAAAACCTTGGAAGGATCAAGTACCAACAAAAAGAACAATATTACAGTTCCTAGCTTCTCAATACGATCCCTTAGGATTCCTAGCCCCATGTACAATGCCGATAAAATTATTTCTTCAAAATCTTTGGGAAAAGAAAGTAAGCTGGGACCAATTAATAAGTATGGAGGATCAGAAGAACTGGGAAGAACTTATATGTGCATTGGCCAATATATGTGAAAGAGATACCACGTGTCGTAATAGACACATCACTACCCGCAAGAATTCATGTTTTTGCAGATGCTTCTTCAGCTGCATATGCAGCTATGGTAGTATACGTCACTCAAAACAGGAAAGCTCCTTTAGTTTTCGCCAAAGCGAGAATTGCTCCCATTAAGGGTATGACTATTCCAAAATTAGAATTATTAGCCGTGCTGATAGGAGTACGCATTGTTCAATTTGTTATTAAACAAATGGAATTAGAGAACATTAATGTCACCTTATAGTCAGATTCCAAATGCGCATTACATTGGATACAGAATCATCCTCGCCTATTACCAAAATTCGTTCAAAATCAAGTTGAAGAAATAAGACAAACGAAGTTCTCATTTCGCTATATTCCAAGTGAATTTAATTCAGCTGATGTGGCCACTAGAGGACTTTCCCCACTTCGTCTTACAGAAATTGAATTATGGTGGAAAGGACCAGATTGGTTAACAAAGGAAGAATCAACATGGCCAGTCTGGGAATATAATTTCAATGAAAATCATAACGAATATGAAAGCGAAGAAGAAGGTCAAACGATTGTAGCACATTTTACTATCGATAAAACCTTCAAATTAATCGACGTAAATCGATTTAGCAAATGGTCGAGGCTGGTAAGAACTACTGCATGGACTTTGAAATTTATAAATTTAATATCCAAAGGAAAAATTCCTTGGTTACAAACCTTTTCAGCAAGATATCGACTCAATGATAACGACTATGAACTAGCTATAGATGTATTAATCAGACAAGCCCAATCGGAAGGAATAACAGAAGAAGAAATAATTAAATGGAATCTATACTGTGAAGAAGGAGTATGGAAATCTAGAAGTCGTCTAGAAAACTCAGAATTAGACGAACAAGGTTTACATCCCATATATCTTCCTAGACATAATCGTATAACCGAAATCTTCATACAACAGCAACACGAAGAACTGTTTCATGCTGGAATAGCTCATACGATTGCAAGTTTGAGAAAAAGATTTTGGATATCCAAAGGAAGAGCAGAAGTTAAAAGAGTTTTAAATAAATGCATGGGATGCAAAAGATGGAAGGCAAAGCCATTTAAACTGCCAACTATGCCTAATTATCCAGCATTTCGAGTAAGACGATCACGAACATTTGCACGAGTTGGCTTGGATTATCTAGGCCCTGTTTCCGTCAAAACAGAAACAGGAGTTACAAAAAGATGGGTTGCTTTATTTACATGTCTTGCGACTAGAGCAGTACATTTAGAATTAGCAGACAGTTTATGTGCAGAAGGTTTCTTGAATGTTTTCAGAAGATTTGTCGCACGACGCGGCTATCCAGAAATAATTCTAAGTGATAATGCCAGTCAATTTCAGTTAGTTTTTCAAACCATAATGAAACAAGAGACACAATTGACCGAATTCCTAGTTAGACATGGGATAAAATGGAGAAATATAATTCCGAAGGCGCCTTGGAGCGGAGGAGTTTACGAACGGATGATCGGTCTAACGAAAGGAACATTAAGAAAGGTCGTAGGTAGGAAATTGCTGAAGGAAAAGGAGTTTATAACCTTAATAGTGGAAGTTGAAAGCATACTTAATACTCGTCCACTAACCTACGTAAATTTCGACGATTCCAAAATCCTAAGACCTATTGACTTTATTATACCAGACGTATGTCTAATGATACCTACTAATAATACCGATGATCAAGATGATTATATTCCTCATAAGTTAAATACTCAAGAAAAACTTATCAAGTATTGGACAAGAACAATGGAAACTCTGGATACATTCTGGAAAATATGGAAGGAGGAATACTTAACCAGTTTGAGAGAACGTATACAAGTAGAACATAAATCTCCGAAAGGTGCAGAGATTAGAACCCCTATTGAAGGAGAAATAGTAATAGTGAACGAAACGAACGCTCCTCGTGGTACATGGAAATTGGCAAAAATAAAGAAACTCAACGTGAGTCAAGATAAACGAATAAGAAGCGCATTAATAGAATTACCTCGAGGAACTCAAATGAATCGCCCTATTAATATGCTGTATCCTCTAGAAATTGAAACTATGGAAGGACGAGAGGAACAACAAACTACTTCGGAGAAAACTACAAATGGACCGAAACAAACCGACAATGAGGAGGAACCCATAGCTCAACGAACTAGAAGTGCGACAAAACAACAAAAAACTCCCACCCAAATCATCTAACTTTCTAGGTCGGGAGTGTCGCGAATTTCTATATCGCGAAGCAAAAAAAATGTTAATACTGCTTAATATAGCAATCCATTATAAATTCCTTTGCAATGCATCGCACTCGTTTAGCTGACCTTTGATCTTATAACAATCCTATGCTATGAGCATCCACCATTTAATGTCAATTGTAACCAACTATAGTTCCACCCAATGTAAGTTCTTTGTGATATGAAGTATCCTATATCTTTTGGTATATTTCAGAGAGCTTGGTTAAATGTTTGAAGCAGAAGATGGGCGATAGGCTAATCACATACATCAATGGCATTCTGTTTGTACAATCTCTTCTTTCCCAATGTTTTAGTACCCATCCCTTGCACCGACTTCTCCTAGAATTAATAAATAATTTTAACATTGGTTCGGTATGCTATTCACAGCATTCCTGATAACTCCCTTACACAAAGGATAATGCGATGGGAATTTTAACAAGATATCTTTTGAAAGAAATAATAAATAAAATTTAAATACTTCAAATGCTGCTATGTATTTTTGGGCGTACATTTTGAGCTTAACAGCAGTTTCTGCACAATCCATATTAATCCGTGCATTAAATTCTCCTGAAAACAAAAGAGAAAAGATATTCATGAGCAATTTGGTGCAATCTCAATTGCCTCACAAGGTTAGCATTATCCGAAATACACATATTCATTACCTTTGTTATTCGGATTGATTTTTAAGTAATGCGAACGATTTGGAAGAGTTTGAAACAGCGATGGTACTGGAAAATGTATTTGAATAGTTTGAAAAGTAAAATTTCATGGATTTTAGAAGAAAAGAAAGTGACAGCATAATTTGGAACAAATTTAGGAAATATTTCAATTGAAACGATTTGTTTAAAAAGCATACACTGAAAAGCATGCTTCCAACGATACTCCTTGTTCTTAGTTTGTGACATGTCGTAAACATCCTTCACAGTAATGTGCCGCTCTTTGCCACATGCAACGCAGTTCACGGTATCTTTTAGATGCTCGAACATGAAGACCGGAAGAAAGAGTAAAAGCATGCAAGCATAACGTAACGTCACGTGGTGGTAATTAATATTAGTAGACAAAAACGCTTCGCTTTGCCTGTTGCGCAATAAGCGCGAGTCGCACTCCCACTTGGATATCTACAAGCAGCAGCTCTTGTCCTTAAGAATAACACTCCTAATTCACTACAATTTCAATTGCTATTTGACCATCAACATTAAGAAGTGCAATCACGTTCAACGAAATGTCATCCAGAAGTGTGCAAAAAACGTGTCCTCATTGGTCTTCTCATTTTTTCATACCATAATAGATTGAAAACTCTACAAGTACCAACGTTAACTTTTACAAATCAGATCTCGGAACGATCCTGGAACTATATGTAATACAATTATTGCAGCTTTAATTTCGAAATTTCATCTTTTTGAAAATATTTCAAATCAATTAATACTTTAAAATATTCACTTTAAACTGTAAAATAATTCCAAATATTATCAACAAATAATAATTGCTTAAACCCTATACCAGCCGAAGTATACGTCTCCTCTCATATGTCACACCTCACCCCCTCACACGTCATGCCCACATCTCCTCATACGTCATGCCCACCTCTCCTCATACGTCATGCCCACCTCTCCTCACACGTCATGTCCATCTCTCCTCACACGTCACGCCCACCTCCTCTCATCCAGGCAGAAGTGTGCAATCCCACTTCTTACACGTTATCTTCGTCTCTCCATCACTCACCACCCAAAAGCTATATTTCGTGAATATTTATTTATCTCACCAACTCTCTGCCCTCTTCAGGAAATGCGCTATTTCCCAATGACTTCTTATGTTTCGAGCCGTAGATATGAACGTGGGTGATGTCACCATTTCATGAGTTTATTAATTTAGTAAAATCGAAACTAATTAGTTGCAACTTTTTTTGTCATATTACTTAGCACTAATACAAATGTGTGTACGTACATATATGGAATGAATCAAAAGATGATACAGCGATGGAAATGGTGTTGTGGAAGCAAAATTTCTCTTGGTAGATTGTTAAGTTAATTTATTATTTCGGGAAAGGTTGTTGATTGCAGGGAGATTCGTTGAATGTAGATGTAAGTATGTGGGGTAAGAGAGGAAGAGAATAATCCTTTATTAACAGAAGCAACCGTACAATCTTGATAAATCCAACAAAACTGATGCATTATATATTTAAGATGTGGGAGTGGTTTATAATCAGACATTTTTACAAAGAAGAAATCGTTTAATTAGATGATAATGAGTTACTTGAACAATAGGTTACAAAGGACAATAGTTACAATGCAAGGATTGCATGGATATCACAAAGAACTTACATTGGGTGGCAACTATAATTGGTTACAATAGACATTGAATGGTGGATGCTCATAGCATAGGATTGTTATAAGATCAAAGNAAACGATTTCTTCTTTGTAAAAATGTCTGATTATAAACCACTCCCACATCTTAATAGATATAATGCATCAGTTTTGTTGGATTTATCAAGATTGTACGGTTGCTTCTGTTAATAAAGGATTATTCTCTTCCTCTGTTACCCCACATACTTACATCTACATTGCAACGAATCTCCCTGCAATCAACAACCTCTCCCGAAATAATAAATTAACTAACAATCTACCAAGAGAAATTTTGCTTCCACAACAACTTCAATAGTATCAACATTCAAATGAGTAAGAAATTTAAAAAATTTTCATGAGTTCAGAGAATATTAGAGCCCTTAAATAAATGTAATGTGAAGAAAAATTGATTGAAATTCTGGTGCTAATTATTACTATTGAAAAATCTCATTAAATTTCTTTTTGTTATGCTTCATTTTTAATCACTTAACAAAAAATTCTGAAAAAGTAATAGTCGGCAAATTGTCAAATTTGATAAAAGAATTGGTTTTGCTTATTTTTTGCACTTCATTTCCATTTTGAAACTAAGAATTCTGCATTAAAAGTTGATGGTTCAAAATGTTGTACTGAAAAGTGATAATCCATAATGTTAGACATAGAAAATTCTACATTAAAAACAGATAGTTCAGAATTCTATATTATATGAGAAAGTGTGGAATTCTAAAGCTAATCCAGAATTCTACATTAAAAGAGGTTATCCAGGATTTTGCATTGAAAACAGATAATCCGAAATCTTGCATTAAAAGGAGAAGGTCAAGAATTCTAGATATAGTCCAGAATTCCATGTTAGAAGAAGGAGAGAATTCTAGGGATGATTCAAAACTTTATTTTAAAAAGATTAATGGTGATTCTAGACCATCATTAGAATTTTGAATTCTCCGCTTTCTTTTTTAAATATAGAACATTGCATTCTGTTTTTAATGTAGAATTCTGGACTACCTCCAGAACTCTGGACCATCTCTTTCTGGTATAGAATTCTAGATAGTCTCTAATATTCTGAATTATCTCTTTAATGCAGAATTCTGGACTACCTCTTTTCAACGTAAAATTCTGTGTGTTGAATATTTCTTTCTTTGAAATCTATTAATTCCTCAAAATATTCGTTAAAACTTCATCTTTTATCGTTTTTTTTTCTGTTTGCTTTGGAAAAGAATAAAAAAGGTTTTCAAACTAAGCAAAATTCAAAACGACTATATTTAAATGAGTCGGTTTTATTTAAATAAGCTTATAATATTTTTCTT
>SSBO01000045.1:5781-24836 GCA_005281725.1 Wuchereria bancrofti | reverse complement strand
TGATAGATCTGAATAAGTAATGATTAGTTTTACTTTTTCTGCTGGTATCATTGATTATTAGCATTACTACTATTATTTATTATTACTATGTATTATTATTATTTATTTATTTGCCTAAAATAAATGTTTTTCAATAATAACTTGCAATGACTTCATCCAAAACTATTACAACAGATTTTTGACTGCTGATGTGGAATTAGTGCATTGAAATGTTTGAAAGCAGTTGCGGCAATTCTAGTTTTCTAAGTTTTTTAAAAATCCCATTTCCGAAATTTATATTTCATCTTTAATGTCTTTAATGTTGAACAAAAGTAATATTGAAATTAAAAATTCAGCATTATTAAATAATAATATTCGGACTATTACTTACTATCAAGAATACGGCTATCAACACCTTACTGCTTCATCTAATAATGATGTCTAATAGAAAAGTGTAATCGGACAATAGAACCACCTGCTAAGCTGGGCATAGTTTTGTCCAATACTTTCTCATTCATTGAGGCATTTATAAATCATCGGATAATCATATTATTTTCTACCTGTTTCATTTATTTTAACCTCAACAAAATACTCCTTTTATTAAGCTGGAAAGGAGTAATCAAATTATTCTCGTCAGCATTTCACCGACACAACAATTATTTGTCAAAATTTCTGCAACTGTCGAATAATTCTTTTGTAAAATTTTGTCGAAAAAAAATTGATGAAACGTTTTTTTCACTCTTTTCTATGAATGAAATTTTTATCGATCAGAAATTTTCTGGTAGATTTCAGAAGAATTTTATCAAAAAAATTGATGAAACGTATTATTTCACCTAGAGAGGATTTAACGAATTTTTCAAAAAAATAAAATATGATATTATAGTATCCTGCGGGTACATAATGAAGTAATCCAAGCAAAAGAATCCATTTATACAGTATACAGACACACATTAATTTACAACAACAACGAGCGTATTATTTCACCTAGAGAGGACTTAACGGATTTTTCAGGCGATTGTGTAAATTGAAATTGAAGAGTAAAGAAGTAGTAGTATTAGTAGAGTAACATATGTTTAATATCTCTCGAAATTAATGATTGAAGGAAGATGGGATGAATATTAAGATGTGATTGAGGAGGAAAATGGAATAGTAAAGTACTTCAATATCCTCTCCACCAATATGTCTTCACGTTTTGTTCATTAACGATGAAGAGAAAAAAGAGAGGGAGGATGAGAGAGATTTAGTCGAGTGTTTTCAATTGGTCCATTTCTTGACATTTTTTCCTTTTTTTTTTCTTTTTTTAAAGATAATTAAAGATAATTTGAAGGAAATTCTTTAATATTTAAATATTATGTGATTATTTCTTCCTAATCAAATCTACTCTGATTATTAATAATTTACAAAATAAAAAATCGTTAAAAATGAACACACTGATAATATAATGAAATGTTTCAGAATACATTTAAATCGTCTATAATAATTTTTTTTTTCACCGAAGAAAAAACATTTCTAATTTGTTATTTTAAGTTGAGAAACTACAGTATCTAGTNAATTTACAAAATAAAAAATCGTTAAAAATGAACACACTGATAATATAATGAAATGTTTCAGAATACATTTAAATCGTCTATAATAATTTTTTTTTTCACCGAAGAAAAAACATTTCTAATTTGTTATTTTAAGTTGAGAAACTACAGTATCTAGTATCTGTGATTGTTTGCTAAAGACTTTTAAAAGCTAAAGAAGATTAAGAAGATAACTGAGTCAGTAAACATCGTATGTGTAAAGAGAGAAAGCGGAAAGCGGACAAGTCCGTAGGATAGCAAATGGCAAGAGAGCAACAGGAAGAGGAAAATTAGTTAGTGTATTGAAGAGTTATAATGAGATTACAATTGATGACAGTGAAAAACTTCAGGTTTATTTATCATCAAAATGATAAATAAATGATAAACCATTCAATTATTTCTACTTTTATTCTCAATGATTTAACAAAACAAAAGCTATTATAACTCATCAGTGATTCAAGAAGACAGTGGTGAAAATTGTGAATAGATTATTAACTCAGGAAGTGATGCTTACCAATTATAATTAAGTTGCACGAATAATGGTAAATAAAATATGTCGGTTGGATAGCTTCATAATCGTTAACTAATACGCTGAACTTCCTCAAACAGCTATTTGCATTGAGAATTGTGTTTGGATAATTATGCAATATGATCAAGTTTATGAAATCAAAACTGAAACTTGCAAATGTAATTTTAAATGAGACATTAAGCATAACAACGACATTACTTTAATGGCTAAATATGAGATTTTCTGCAAATAATGATAGATTGAGCTATGCTATATTAATATAATGCTGGAATATTTTGACCTAATGCAAATTATTGCTTTGCGAGGAGAAATGCGAAATTAGATTGTTCATAATGCAAATTATTCCCAGTAGGGAATCAGTTTTACATGACAAATATTAGGAGATTAAACGGATGCACCACCCAACCTGCACTTAATTAGCATCGGACAAGGAGACCTTGTTCCTGGAGAAGCGTATTCAGAATCCTCTTTAGCCGCTATTGACGTTAGATAGATTGGTGACTGTTCCAAAAACAAATGAATCTACCAAAGTCTGTCAGATCTGGTAAAAATAATAAATTTTAATATTCCTTATTGCTATGAATATATCAATATATCTGAACAATGAAACTACTTGATACCACCTCAGTACATTTGCATCTTTCATAGCATTTTCAGAGCATTAACATATCAACTATTACGAAACTTTTTTTATTCGAATTGGCGTTCAGTAACACAACTGAATGATAACCGTTGTAAACGTTTCGGCACTTTATTATAAATAAACAAATATTATGCCGTTCTGAATAAATTCGGGGATCAGTTTTACATTCGAAGGTATTTCAGACTGGTCAAAGAAACCTATATAGCTATCAACAGAGCCAATAAAATTTAACGACACATAACAAATCATCCACGACTGTACTGTAGCATGAATTGAACGAAAGGCGATCCGCTTCAAAGAAAACATTGGGACATACTCCTTACTGTTTCATCTGAAAACAATAGCGGTGCAGTTAAGGTGCTAGTAATTACGTCACAGATGCTCGTTGCTTTCAGAGGACCTCTTTTTTTCGGTATGGCTGTTATGTGAGAGGATAAGAGAACAAGAATACTACTGACGCATGTGAATAACACTCATCTATATAACACGCTAAAATCAAAACAGCAACACCTGTTAAATTTTTGTTGACAAGATTAGCCTTAATACTTTGTTTGTCAATGGTTTCAATAAAAGACCGACAGTGCTGAGAAACTAATAAATAAGCGCAGTTGCAAAACAATTACTTCTATCAAAAAGGAAACAAGTTACCTTGCATAGAATCTTTAAATGAGATAATTACTCGAATTCTCAGATAATCCTAAATTAAAACATTTTTAAAATTCAGTGCTAAAGCCATTCTTTCACTTGAACAGTTAGAGCTTGCTTGAAAAGCAAAACAGAGAATTTTATCAGTAAGAAAATATATTTTTCAAAAAAGAAAAATAAAGAATTAAGAGACAAAAAGAGAATTTACTCCTCAAATTTTGTTGAAGGCGACAATGTCAACACTCTGCACCTGAAATTAAAAAGGTAAGTGAAGAATGAAATTGTCATGTCATATGAATTTCAGTTTTGTCTAAATGAAAAGGAAATGAAGATATGAAATGATAAACAGAAGAAAAAACAATCTTAAAAAGAGAAACAATAAAAACGTACATGATCCAATACTTCTTCGGTTATCTGCTCGATAAGATCATCCACAGAAACTTTTTCATCTTCCACAACGCAGATAATTTGCAGTACTTTAATACCGTAAGCAAGCTGGATCAATTTTGCTGAAAAAGAGAAATGAAACAAAGCTCTGCAATAATATTCAACCAAAAATTATCCGAAAGTGTCCCATGAAAAGAAAGTGGAAACCAGTTAACAAATGATTACTTCATTTCAAAGAATGGCGAAAATCAGAATGGAATCCTTATAGACACGCTATAGGAAAAATTCAGGACACAGACTCCATTATTACATCAACATTATTCTGAACTATTAAACAAATTTATTTTTTTTAAAAAATACAAATAAATGTAAAGATAGAATAAAATGGAGAAAACACAAGTCTCCAATGAGAACAATTTATTTGAAAACAAACGCTGAATAGATACATTGAAGCCAAAAAATCTTCAAACTAGGTCACAATCATTTGCAGATGCTATTCGATGAAACGATCACTAAGCGTCAACTTAATTTCTTCATAAATAGAATTACAAAGTTTTCTGGATAATGGAATCCTCCAGCTCTGTCACACAAAACGGTAAATGTGATTAGGTAGTCCTAAATAATATGTTCTCTATTTCAACGATTTCATAAAAGTCACTAAAGTATGCTCACAAAGTTCTTCAACCAAGAAAAATATTTTATTTAGGACCTCTCGAACTCAGTAGCTTTTTCTGGATTCAAATAAATAATTGACAAGCCTCTATAAAAAATGGTCGCCATTCACGAGCTATTCTTTTGATTCTAAAAATCTTTTAGACAAGACTTTTGTAGACAAGACTTTTAACGAAAGTAAGAGTTTCCGGCCCAATTTTATCGCTAAAAGATCATTCCGAATTATGATATCCTGAGTTAATATATGGAGGGAATAATTCTGGCTGAAAAATAGAAGCTACCTGCAGAATAAAGTATTCTTCAGAAGCTACGTAGATAACATTCCAACTATTTGACTTATGTTCTTGGCAACTGTCGGTATTTGAAACATCGCCTGAACAGTATAGATGAGTGATCTAATCCACTCTGTCCCTTAGCAAAAGTAATATGAAAATGACCGAATAACAATAACCGCCAATATTTGCGAACCTTCTAAATTAGCCGACGACTTTTACGAAGATTTGTTTTTCCACAGTGATGAGAAAAATTCCATATAATATCATCGTAAAATCTGGTCAATGTTCTGGAAGTAGGCATCGAATGAAAATAAAATATGGACATGAGAATGATTAGTTTGAAGTTCGATGATATTCTTTTCACCGGAAGGATATTTCGTAATATATTTAGAATAGCTCTCAAAAACACTTGTATGTATTTCGGTATTACGATGTAAACGAGCAAATACAAGACTGAATGACAGATTGCCGTCGGCCAAAATAGTGTCGTACTTCCAACTCTTTCCAATGCGGAAGACATGCAAGGTCATGACTGCAAATTATACTGAGCTTTATTAACCGCTTACAAAATCACCAGCATTTTAGGTACTAAAATATTAGACATACATTCTATTAGAAAAAATTGAAGCAGATAAAAAAAAGGAACTTTCTCCCAAAAAGATAAAAAGCATGCAGGCAACAAACGCGACTTTATTAAAAAGCATCGTCTATTATAAATACGTCGTCTATTGTCTTTACCTTGAAGTACTCCAGTTTAAACTACCTCACATAAATTCTGTAAATAAAGAAATGTTGCCAGCAAGATTTTATGAAATACTTTTAAATCTTACAAAGGCATACCAGGGAAAATTTTGCATCAACATAGAACAAATTTAAAGAAATCAAAGAAAATATTTAGAACTTAAATAAAAAGTATGAAAAATACTAACTCTTTCCTTTGAAAAATTCATTGACCTGGGCATAATTCAATATCTTCTGGAAGTCTTCACGTAGTTTCTGGATGTCGCATTTCACCACTTATTTTCTTTAACGCGACAACTTCTCCAGTTAATTTCGCTAATGCATCACCAGCTAGGTCTTCTAAAAATGAACCTATAAAAAACATCTTGGCACTGAATCCCTTTGACACAGGTCTGTTTATGAGAATAACAATAATGACTAGTAAAGCAACAGAATATATTTCCCAAAAAAATGAAAACAACCTGCCGATGATATGTCAGTGAAAATCTTATAGTATTTGCTCGGTGATACTTCACATAATTATTATATACATCCAGAGCGTAGTCACGCAACTATCGGGAAAGAGCTCTAATAAATTAGTGGAGAAGTTCGGAAATGTGCAATCCAAAATAATACCGAATAACGATTTTAATCAATAGTCACTAGTATCATTATTGCCGCTTTAATAAACGGGTTGACTCTGCCGACTATCAAATAAATCTTAGCAAAAATAACTTGACAAATTACCAAATCAATCAAAAAATAAAATGATGCATTTCTCTTGCTGCGCAAAATGCTCAACATCCATTCATTACAAGTCATTACTTTGAAATGAACTCTGGATGAAACTAGTGGTAGGTAAAATCATTATGTAGTTGGTAATGAAAGAACTTCTGTATCGAATAATGGTAGCCACGTCATACGTTGCACTTACGGTCTAGCAGAGTTGCATACCGAAACCACACACAACACCTGTTATNAGTGATCTAATCCACTCTGTCCCTTAGCAAAAGTAATATGAAAATGACCGAATAACAATAACCGCCAATATTTGCGAACCTTCTAAATTAGCCGACGACTTTTACGAAGATTTGTTTTTCCACAGTGATGAGAAAAATTCCATATAATATCATCGTAAAATCTGGTCAATGTTCTGGAAGTAGGCATCGAATGAAAATAAAATATGGACATGAGAATGATTAGTTTGAAGTTCGATGATATTCTTTTCACCGGAAGGATATTTCGTAATATATTTAGAATAGCTCTCAAAAACACTTGTATGTATTTCGGTATTACGATGTAAACGAGCAAATACAAGACTGAATGACAGATTGCCGTCGGCCAAAATAGTGTCGTACTTCCAACTCTTTCCAATGCGGAAGACATGCAAGGTCATGACTGCAAATTATACTGAGCTTTATTAACCGCTTACAAAATCACCAGCATTTTAGGTACTAAAATATTAGACATACATTCTATTAGAAAAAATTGAAGCAGATAAAAAAAAGGAACTTTCTCCCAAAAAGATAAAAAGCATGCAGGCAACAAACGCGACTTTATTAAAAAGCATCGTCTATTATAAATACGTCGTCTATTGTCTTTACCTTGAAGTACTCCAGTTTAAACTACCTCACATAAATTCTGTAAATAAAGAAATGTTGCCAGCAAGATTTTATGAAATACTTTTAAATCTTACAAAGGCATACCAGGGAAAATTTTGCATCAACATAGAACAAATTTAAAGAAATCAAAGAAAATATTTAGAACTTAAATAAAAAGTATGAAAAATACTAACTCTTTCCTTTGAAAAATTCATTGACCTGGGCATAATTCAATATCTTCTGGAAGTCTTCACGTAGTTTCTGGATGTCGCATTTCACCACTTATTTTCTTTAACGCGACAACTTCTCCAGTTAATTTCGCTAATGCATCACCAGCTAGGTCTTCTAAAAATGAACCTATAAAAAACATCTTGGCACTGAATCCCTTTGACACAGGTCTGTTTATGAGAATAACAATAATGACTAGTAAAGCAACAGAATATATTTCCCAAAAAAATGAAAACAACCTGCCGATGATATGTCAGTGAAAATCTTATAGTATTTGCTCGGTGATACTTCACATAATTATTATATACATCCAGAGCGTAGTCACGCAACTATCGGGAAAGAGCTCTAATAAATTAGTGGAGAAGTTCGGAAATGTGCAATCCAAAATAATACCGAATAACGATTTTAATCAATAGTCACTAGTATCATTATTGCCGCTTTAATAAACGGGTTGACTCTGCCGACTATCAAATAAATCTTAGCAAAAATAACTTGACAAATTACCAAATCAATCAAAAAATAAAATGATGCATTTCTCTTGCTGCGCAAAATGCTCAACATCCATTCATTACAAGTCATTACTTTGAAATGAACTCTGGATGAAACTAGTGGTAGGTAAAATCATTATGTAGTTGGTAATGAAAGAACTTCTGTATCGAATAATGGTAGCCACGTCATACGTTGCACTTACGGTCTAGCAGAGTTGCATACCGAAACCACACACAACACCTGTTATCGTATTAGCCGAGATCAGTTCCTAGTTGGGTTTTGTTTTTCTCTGCAAAGGCGAATTCCTAATTTAGCGGTTGCAAGGTCTGTGGTAATTCCTCCAGCACTGATAAGCTGGCATAAGTCAGATATGAAATGATAAATGAAGATAAATGAACTAAGTATGAATAAAGCGATTAGATACCTTTATGTTTTTTCTGGATGTATAATTCAAGTGGATTTTGATGATTCTATTAATCATTATCAGTATTAAAGAGTAATTAGCAACTAACCATATACATTATTTAATCAGAAGTAGGTCACTTGGTCATTATTTTATAAAAACTTGCTTCCATTGTTATCAATTATCATTTTGGACGTTATTTATCTCTAAAGTAAATCCGTGACTAATTTCTATTGGCAGAGTGAAAAAATGACTTCACGGTATTTTTTATTCTTTTAATCCTCTAAATTAACTTTAAAATTAACTTAGAAAATTAATTAACTTAGACTTTAAAATTAACTTAGGATTTGCTGCAGTGTTTCCTCCAATATGCGTCATGAAATATTCAATTTTCGCAGAATATTTAGGTTTGTATTTTTAGTGTTTCTTATTAAGTTTTCCCCAACTTAGAAACTTAGAAAAATTAATTCAGGAGATATTAGTATCTCCATTGGAACATGTTGTGATGCCATCATTAAGTGTGCGAGAGATAACAGAAGCAAAATGGTTACTTACACAAGAAGTCCTTGCATTTTATATTGCTCCGCATCGTGTTGTTCGTTTTAATTATGCGCAGTTCGGTTCAGATTATCACAGTACTTCTGAGTAAGCTGTATTGATATTAACTTTTCAAATATTATTCAGATTCATTTCGTGGAAGTGACCACTTATGTCTCAGTCATAAATATTAGTGGCTACATTATGGTTTCTTGTTTGAAATATATTTTACTATCGAGAGTATTTCGAGTTCATCATTAACTTTGATTAGTAAGAAATAAAACTTGACATTTGAATCGGATATATGTTACTAAAAAGTTTATTCTTTTAATTAGCAATAGATATACAATGATAGACAAGTCTTCGGGTTAATTCAAAGTTTTTTTTTCAGTGATGATGTCGATCTTCAGCCATTAATTTATGAAAGTGATATGATCTATAATGAACAAAAAGAGATAACTTCTTCATCCTTTCTGTTCATTCATTTTCTTCATATTGCAAATTCTTATAAATATTTACCAATATACTATATTTTAGAGTTAGAGGGTCGCTGTAGTTCGGATATTATTCGAGAAGGATTCTTGTTTCTTGTTCCAGAAACTATTTAAAAATGCACTTGTCATTATATACTCCACTGTTGCCATAATAATATGAACTATGAAGGAAATTACTCTGTTTGAATCATTGGTTTACCTCCATAAACCTATAAAAGTGTTTTATTTGGTCAAAACGTCATTCTTGTTAATCATTTAACAAATAAATTTAAAAAGCAAAGTTAATATACGACGATAAATTGAAATAGTTGAATAAAAGTGTTACTCAGATTTTGAACATTTTAAATGATTCATGAAGAAACGTTACTGTGATAGAAATGCGAAAATCACAATTTGCGCATTAACACATCCACCAATGATTGTGCAACAAGCGGCTTTGTCGACTAGTAAAAAGGGCAGAAATGTTCTTGAAGTAAGTATGAGCATAACTGTTATCTAATGCAGATAAGACTTCATTCATTGAGACGAAATCGAGTGAACATAAATCCTCTATAAAAAATTTTTTATATGTAATTTTGAATTTAGTTCTAAGTTTGAATGCGTAGCATAAAACTTGAATAAGCATAAATAAGTTCTCACTACGATTGCTCACTACGACTGGAGGAGGCAACATTACCACTCGTAGGCTCACTAGTTCACTTTCTTTTTTTGCTTAAATTGATAATGTTAGTTGTAAATAAATTGCTTCGCGAGTCATAACTTTTCTCGTGATATTTCAGCATTTGAATTTCTAAAAGGAATGAATAATAATAATAAATTGGAGGTGAGTGGATCTGGTGCAGAAAGGCGTTCATGGGTTTTGGCAGCTGATTCTGATAGCGATTTACCTGATGGTTAATTGAAATTGATCGTGCAACTTGTTTTCTTGTAATGAAGGATCACCAGATATGAATATGGAAGTCAGTTAGATAAATTTTTCGTAGTTTCAGCTTTGGATTTCTTTAGTTTTTTTTTTCGTACTCATTTTTGAAAGAACTATTCGCAGACATAATTTATCACGTGATATTAAGCAGCGAAAATAAAATCGTTTCAATGAGTGACTGATTTTCATATACAAAAAAAAAACAGGCTTGTTGTGCGAGCATAATATTACAGCAAATTCGATTGTGTTCTCTTAATCATCATCCACACTTATACGATTAAGAGAAGACAACCGAAAAAATTGTAATAGGCTCTTCTGAATTTATTTAATTGATGGGTTTTCACAGAACTACCAGAATCAAAGGAAAAGGAAGATGAATTCAGTTATTCAAAGCAATGGAAGAGATGTGAAGGCTAGTTAGGGTTTGATTATTTAACGGTGAGCAGCAGACTATTATTCGTTTTTGATGGCGAACTGCTACAAACTATTTCCTCTTTTCTTGTTGACATCATCGACAATACAATGTGAATAAACAGTTTGCATTAGCCTTCTGTATATATATATGATGTCAACAAGTATGTATGTATATATATATTTATATATATAATGTGTGTAAAAATGAACATTAGAAAAACCGAAAAAAATATGCGGCAATACCATCATTATGAAACGAGCTGCATATTTGCTGCTGTAGTATTGTTTACATTGAATAATTCAGCTGTTTGACATTTGTAAAAGCAGAAATTTCAAGTATTGAAAATATCTGTTGAATATCATTATAAATATTCTACAAATCATCGAAAATAGTTGGACTATATGCTTAGGCTTCTGAAAAAAATAAATGATAAAATATGATTCATTACATTCCGACTACGTAAAGCGACTACGTTTATACGAATGCTCAGAATGGCTGACGTAGGCTTTATTTCGTAAGTTTAAGTCTCTTTTATAGATGTTAATGTGTTAAGTCTTAGCAAAATTTTCATACATACAGTTACAAGTCTGTCACTGCAGCAGGAATTTCTGAGTCCAGTTTAAGATTTTTTAAGTTCAAATTTTTATGAATATTCTCACATTCTAGATGGGATGGCTTCAACGAGTACTAACTTAGAACAAGAATCATCAGGCATGGCAACAACAAGAATGAGTAACGAACAAGTCTCTGTAGCAAACAACGATCCTAGTGGTTGGTTAATTTTAAATTATGAGTTTAATCTTTGAACTATGTTATGTCAGCAAATGGATTCCTTTTTTTTATGGAGTTTATTTATATTATTTATATATTTGTATTCTGTTTCTATTTCTAAACTTAGCATGAATTTATATCGTTTCCAAACTTATCATGGAATTTTTAAGAGCTCTTTGGAACTTGTTTTTGGGCTGGACGTAACGCTCTCTCAGAAACCTTGCAGCCGCCTGTTGTTAAAAGACTTCACTCTTCGCACTGATCTCGATGTTAGTCATTTTTTCGAATTGATTTCATATACTTGTCAATTTTATCTTCAGTATCTGAGAACTATTTTTATCTTTCAGCGATTATCAATGCCAAAAAGTCAAACGAGTTGTTTGTTGGCGAATGTTGTTGCGAATGAGGTAACAAGGCCTCCAGAAGATAAGGCTGTAGTTCGGTTTACTGTTGAGTTCCTGAATTCGAATATTATGTTACCTTTTCAAGTACAAATGTACAACAGGTGCTTTTTTGAAGTATTTAAAGGCGATATGTTTTTTTTTTTTTTTTTGGAGTTTTTAATACCAATAAAGATGGCTGGCGGAAATGTGAAATTTGTTCTTATTATTACAGTTTGTCAGAACTTTTTCTTCACTAACTGTAGTTCGAAAGAGTACTACTACTTGTACTGCGAGCTTCATTTTTGTATACCAATTCCAGATTAAATCTTTCTATTTTTTATACGATTGTCGAGCTGGTCAGCGATTGTGCGAAGAGTTTCGAATTGATCCGAATAGCGACGGATTAACTGCATCATTAAAAATTGGTGGCAGAGATGGAGCTGGCAAGAGTTCAGTTGATAAAAGCACAATGGAAGAAGATGCTGTTAATACTTTGCCCAGCAAATGCTTGCCGATAAAAACGTTCGAAAGGTTGTTCTCAAAAATTAAAAAATTTGTTAACGGGAATTTCTCATTTCTTTAGCTCACCTATTGTTCCATAATTCACTTTTCTTTTTTTAGGGGATCAAAAAATGAGAGGAATAGTACTGAATGTCTTTCACGCTTTCCTATTCCACTTTCAGTTTATCTCTTTAGGTTCCTATTGGTTTTTTCGTTTCTTCATATTTGTTTAATTTCTTCGTGAGATTATCATATAACCCTATAAAAGTATATATGAAAAGTATATATGAATGAATCTTCCTCTTTCCAGATGTTTGTACCTTGAGCTGTTTCGTTTCACTTGATTCATCGATCATCTATATTTTCTTTGTAAATGGGAGTAAAAGTAGTGTGATCACTTTTTTTGAACATTATTGATATTTAAAAAAATGCGCATTTAATATTAGGACACCAAATTATTGATATTATTTTTAAAAAAATTATTCTTAATATGAGTAATTGTTTTTATGGTAAACATGATATTGCAGGCCTGTATTTCAAGGAATGTTGGGTTGTGGAACAAAATCGCCAAATAAAATGAGCTTTATCGTTGTGAAGGAACTAAGTGACGACGATTTGCAGAAAATTCTCACTGACTTTGGGGGTTGGTTTTATTTAAACAGTCTATTATCAGAAAGATTTGAAAATTTGAAAAGAAGTTTCATTATTTCACTGACTTCACTGTTTTCATTCCAGAGTCGAAAAATCCGGAAGATTAACACAGTTACCGGCGGCAACAATCAATGCGAATATTGACTTTTTGCCAAAGGTACCTGACTTATCAAGTCCGTAGTTTTTGATCTTTTTTGATATAAACAGGAATCATCTATGTAATTCTCACATGTTTCAAGTATTTGTTTTTTACTTCCAGTATTTTGTTGTACTTTTTTTAATGTGTATAAATTCGAGTTTTATGCTTGTACGTCCGGGGAATGTAAATTAACGTTAAATCAGTTTGTCTAATTTCTAAAAAATTCATGTTTTTACTTTGGTCATTTACAATCGATTTGCATCAGCTACACCATTTGTACACAGTATGCGTTGCTCAGTGCAATATCAGGAACAAAATCCAGTCTTCAGTGATGAGGTATTTCTAATTGTAGATTATTCCATGAATAATCTTTTTACTCGAATTCACTTGTTGAAAACTTAAGAAATTAGCAACATTTAAGGCAGTAGGTAATTTTATTATTTTTTTTCAATCATGTGCAGTTGAGATGTGTTCGAATGTTTATAAGTTAGATTTTCACTAAACATATTAAATAACTTTATTTCTATTCCAGACTACTTGTGAGGAAAGTTCCTCCTACCAATAAAAGCCGTTTCGAACACGAGCTGAAAATTTTGGAAATATTGGTGAAACCTCAGTCTGGAACCCGACCAACATATTTTGAGCAAGGAGTGGAAGTATGTGTTTTTTTATTGGCTTTATTTTTGAAGAGCTTTATTGAAATGAAGTCAGAAAAGTGTAAGGATGTGTCAAATTTGTTTGTCAATTTTACTTTGACATGGACTTTAAACTTTGTATTTTCTCAGGTTTTCATTGTATAGCGTTTGGTACTTTTTAGCAGTAATTCTAAATTGCGTTCAAAAAGAAATCGAAAAAGATCTCGTTTTTTCTTATTTTCACCAACTTATCGTTTTAAAAAATTTGAAAAGTTAAGCTCTTTTTTATTTGTAACTACTAATTCCACTGCACAAATCGCTAATTCCACTGCTTTTTTTAAATATTTTTTGTTTCTTTTAGGAATTAATTCAGCAATTGCGAGGTGTCCTTTCGGCAACTAGTGCTCTTGCGAAAGCTGTTGACGACCCCATACTTTTTATTTAGTTTGTTTACTTTGAAAGTTCTTAACTTCTTTTTTTAAAACTCATAAAAAATAGCTTCCTAATTTATCTTCGTAAGAAGAAATTAGTATGACGTTTATTTTGGCCTTCTAAATAAATCAAATACTTTGCTGCATCCAAACCGTCCAGTTGGAAATATTTCACTATTAATTTTTTTATAGATTCGGTACCAGATTTACATGTACAGCTCGCTGGATCGGCAACATTGAGAAGTGCTTGGTTTGAGACACTTGCTGAAACACACATTCGTAAGCGTTGGTTTTCTGAAGAAGCTTTTGTGAAGTTTATGTCATTTGCTATCATTGGTTGGGAGCTTGCTATAGCTTGCTAGTGGTTTGTATTTAGTTGAAATCCCTTTTAAAATAGTATAATTAATTTGTTTAATTTTTTTATACCAAAAGTTATTCATTTTCATTTTTGAAAAATTGCCGAGTAAGTTCTTTTCCTGTGCAGAAAAGTTCCAATTTAACTTTGGTTAAGAACATTCCATTTTTTTGAAAATTGAAAATTTTTTCTATTAGGCTTTGGTTAGCATATACGCCGAATTGCAGCAAACATTTGCCTTAGCTGATCAAATGAAACTCAGTGGCAAACAAAATCTTGGAACGTGTTTTAAAGTACTTTTCTATGGACCTAAACGTTTTGGGTACGACCTTAATACACTTGTTACTTAAAATCATTTCCACTTCAAAGTCTTTACTTTCAGTAACAATAAAGCTACAAACTTCAGTAAAGCTACTTACAACTTCAAATTTGAGAAATATGAGTGAAATAAGTTTTTCAACTTTACATGCTATTTAATCGAGCTGTGAATTGTTCCTAAACCCAGAATGAGAGTTATTTGATTTGAATTTGATAATATATATTTAATTAGTTGATCCTAGTTTTAGTTTTAGGGTACAACACGCTACTGAATGGGTTTATTTTTTTTTCTTTTTCATATACTACTTTGTTGGGCTTTTGATCTTTTTTATATTTCATCCTACATTTTAAGTGATATAAATTTGAGAAAAAAAAATGTTTTTATATCTGAATTGTTCATCTTTAAGATGAACAATTCATATGGAATTTCAAAGTTATACATCAATGCTATGATGACTAAAGTCATCTGCTTAACAACTAGAGATGCATGAAATCAAAATGTTCAAAAATCAATAAGTTGCAAAATATTCATCAAAAATCAACAAGTCTAATGAAACAAACTCATCAGGAAACGAAAGTAATATACAAACTCTACAAGAACAACACAAATAATGATAATATTATGTCACAGCAAAACATCAACCGCATTTTATAAAGACGAACATTTGAAGAATTCAAAAATGTGGTGTAAAGGCGTTAGTTAAATAGCAGTGTGATAAAGCTATATAATGTCATTTGAGAAAGTAACGAGTTGAAATTTGGCAAATAAAACTACCAGTTAACCTAATTTTATAAAACACAGTCTTCCAGAATTTGAACCAATGTATGTGCAAAGTTTACTTTTCAAAGATTCATCAAAAAAAGTAAAAGTTTTGAAGAACTTTATCGCACGGTGCTACAATAAAATACAGAAATATGAATCCAACTAAATGAATCATAATGTATGAAACCAGAAAGACATGTAAAGATATGATTAATCTCTATTTACCAACGCCACATGGCAGAGAAAATGAGCACAAACGATCATTTTTTGCTATGACTACAAAAAATTCTACTACTAGGAAAGCAAAAAGCCAAACCATTATAACCTGGCGGTAACTAATTTACACCATACGAAAGCCATTTTCAGAAACGGCATGAGTTGTTTGACTAGTACTATTAGTAGTAACACCGAGTTCTGCGCTCTATCAGCGGAACTACTAGCAGATAATACTAAACATTGGTGTTCAAATTGCGCCAAGATAGAATATGCACAATACTACTACCTCAGTATTTCCCCAATTTCTCTTTTTTGCCAGTATCCTGAAAAATTATGTTCTCATTCCAGACTATTATAAAAAATATAAAAAACAACTCTAAGTAACATGCAGCATTTCAAAATATAGTCTGTAATTTTGTATCAGTCATGATTCAATTCCTTATATTTTTTATTATTATGGGAATGATCATATGACAAAATTGATGCTGTTTGCTCTTTAGGAAAAATATTACCTTCTCGAGACGCTGCGCAATTTTTGCCAATTTCAATCGATCCAGATAAGATGGTCGCATGTGTGTTTTGGATTTCTTCACTAATTTTACTGCACCATTCTCAAATGCACTGGCTCTTTTGCTTGCGATCAAATACGAGTTTTCCAAATTACAGCTTAGTTTCACAAGCTTTTTCAACTTCTCAATTAAATTCATTCTAACAAAATTCAATGGATTTCTGAAAAAAATAAACTTTTTCACAACGAATCTTCATAGCTTGAAGAAACGCTTCCATGTCTTCAAGAAAACCTTCTCGCTTATCATATTTCCTTTTTAAATATTCATTCCGTTTTCGCAACTCATCTATTTTACTTTCGACATGTTGCAATTCGCTGTACCTGAAAAATAAATATTAATGAAATTCAACCAATGAAATAATTTCTTAGGTACGTACCATCAAATTTAAAGGAAAAAGCAGCACTCCTTACATTCATTAGTATTTTTCACAAGGCGACACTCCAATTTGGCAATATTAAGTTCCCCTTCGCTCAACAATTGTTTCATCTTCTCTTTTCCTCTACATAGTTTACGGAAACGTTCATTCATCTGGTCTTCAAATTTTTGCAGCTCCTTTTTTATACACTACAAATAACAAGAAAGTAAGACTAACAGAAATCAATTTTTATAATTCCAATTACAGCAATCGTTTAATATAAACAGTCATAAAATCAAATAAAATAAGCTGATGGATACAAGTTTCAAAAAATTATCGATGTGAATAATGCCCAGCCGTGGTAATGTTATCATATACTTTGTTCCATATGTGAAGAAACAAATTAAAACTATCTTCATATTATCAAAACTGACTTGAAAATCAACCTTGATAGTGCTAGCTGCTTGTAAACCCAGATCCGTTTTACATTCTAACATTACTTTTGCCTCGCCCAGAGCAATAGTGAGATCATCTTTCTGTTTGATTAAATTGTCATTTTCTTCAAAAGTTTGCCTCAAATTTTCATATAATTCAGCACATTTCTGATTTCACATCTAAAACAATCTTGCAATGTATTTGCAAAAGGACTGATGTTTTTTACAATAATCGTTTCATATCCTATTTAAAACAACTGCATTTATCTAAAAATTAAAATTTTAAAAGAAGCCAAAGATTTGAGCAGTAAATGAAATGTTATATAATCGCACTATTTTATTTTGCAGAAGAAATGATATTGGTATTAATTTTAAAAAAAAGTTGCAAAGCTTCTCAACATGCCCAGCTGTACCGCACCTTGGGGATACAGCCGTAATAAATATCTGGACTGCAATTTTAAGTTTTCAATATTTATTTCATATATTGAGCATTTATTCAGGGCATAGCGAAGCTTATTTCAAGCACTATGGAGATCAGAAGTCATCTGGAATTTATCTGATTCTGACTGATCTAAATGCAAAAAGTATAGAATTCATAATTAGATAATATAAAATCTCTTTAAATTGAAGGTGGAGAATATCATAGGGCAGCATATTTTTAAATGATTTTGTGTAAAGCTAAATTGCATCAAGATATTGCTGAGAACCAATTTCATTTAAATTTGCCCACAAATAAAGGAAAACTGATTTCCACACACAATTTTTCCAGTTTTTCACATTTAACTCTGTTGTCATCCGATGCTTACAGCGTTTTTTGCAGTGCTAAATCCAAATTCGCAAAAAAACGACTCCCTGAAATGATTTTTGAATTTTATAGTTATAAAATGAACCGACCTGGACCTCATTGTAGGATAACGGAAAGCGGTATCGAGGCATCATATGACACATTTTCCGAAAGCTTTCAGCATAGCACTGCCGTTTATGGGAGAGTTAAGATGAGGTACAAACAGCTTAACAGGTGAATTCATTAAAACTTTTATGACTAACAACATGGAGCTCTTTCAGCAAGTTGACGCATTACCGTTTTGCGCGTGTGGTCACGTTAAAAGATCCTTGCAAACCCGGAAAATATTATATTCTGAACTGACTTCATCCAATACCTTTAAACGTGAATTTTCATGCTTCAGATCTAATTTTTCTTCCATCAAATCTTCTTATATACAAATCGAATCAATTAACAATTTGCTTTAATTGAAATGCCAACATTAACGATCACTGACAAGGTAAGATGGATGAGCGATGCTAGTAAGTGCTCTATGAATGACATAGTAGTAATGTTTACTACTGTTTTTCTCCATTCGTATTTATTTCTTTTTGTTATTCTATTATTACTCAACTTTTTTTTCTTAATTTGAAATATATCAGAATCAAACAATAAAGTTATAGAATTCTAGTTTAAAAAATTATTGAAGATGAGAACACGACTTCAATCGACACCAATCTGTTTACAATATTGATTGCCATCTGACCAGAAATGACATTTTAAGATCGTACGCCTCGAAAATGTAAGTTCCAGGAGAAACGAAATTTTTTTCCAATCAAAACTTTCATAATAAATTACGAAATGATAGTTTTAAGTTGAATGAAAACGTGTTTCTTTACTTTATCTTGGAAAAAAAGCTTACTATTCGCTTTTGCTTCTTATCCATAAGAATTCGAAAGTTGTTAAGTTCCAATTTCACGCTTTTCAAGCAATGATGCAAATTCACTGTTTTTCTGTCTTTCATTTGCAATTTGATCTTGCAAAAAAATAAAATATTATTAGCTTGTATATTTACATGTTTCTTTACTCTTTTTCTTCTTTTGTTATGATTTATCATTTTACTAAATCAATTGTAATTCAAAGATGAACAGTTCAGAAGTATTCCATAAATATGCCTTTATGAAATGTTTACAATTCAATTCTCAAAAATTAAACAAATTATTTTCAAGAAAAAAATTTGTTTACAAACATTCAAAAACTATATGTT
>SSBO01000044.1:0-24970 GCA_005281725.1 Wuchereria bancrofti | reverse complement strand
GATAGATAGATAGATAGATAGATAGATAGATAGATAGATAGATAGATAGATAGATAGATAGATAGATAGATAGATAGGAGCGATTTGATCAACAAAAAACTAACTGCATAACAGCTACCATTTTCCGGATATTCATTAAGCCGATCTCATAACTAAGTATAAACTGAGGACATAGGATGCCGTTAAATTGAGAGGCCACTCAAAATGACTAATCGATGAAAGAGGTAAAGGTGTGTACAATTTATGGCAAAGTAACCTCCCACAGATGCAATGGATTTCCGGTTTTTCTGTTCTGAATCTCTTAATCGCTTCACCGTTTGCAATTTTTCTAATGGAACCAATTATCTGCCATAAACAGCTAGAGTAACGACAGCCGTTACAATTTTAAGAATATGAATTTTAAGGACTCCGGCTCCTGTTAGCAGCAGGAGTAAGAATCATTGCCGATTAAAATTGAAAAAAAAAAAAGACTCATGCAATCCACACTGTCCAAAATTTTCGAAACGGTAAAGGGAAATATCAGGGATACGAAGTTTCGTCACTCCACTTTACAGTTTTCAGGATTCACAAAAATCACCAGTTTCTTAATCATAGAAAAAGACCACAACAATGCTTGAGTCACTAAGTAGCACAGTAAGCTTTTGTATACCTGCACAAAATTATGTAAACTCCCACATCAGTAGCTTCTGCAGTCCTCAAAACTTCCAAAACCGATAAATCTCGCACTTGCCCAATCCGATACACTATGTTTGAACAAGTTTTTTTTAGCCATGCATCGTTAGTTTTTTCGCTTTGCACTGCTCTAAAAAAGTGGAATTCTCTTCTTAAACAACAAAAAATACCCTCCCTACAATCCCACAAACTTTTATTTTTCAAATCCTCTACAATTCGGTGACTGATAACCACTCCCAAATCATTTCAAGAGCACTTATTTGAACCGGTCGACCATTAAATACTAAGAAATAAACTAAAAATGAAACCCTTAGTTCGATAATAAACACTGAGCTGCCCAACTGTGACAACATTGGTATTATATTTGGAAACAAAACTTCTGCGACATCTTGATTGCAATCCAATGACGCTGTTAGAATTTAATGTCGGACTATCAATTATCGACTTAATGCAATTTTTATTTCGTAGAAAAATTCTTTCTTTAGTAGAAGTCAGCATTTTCACAGTTCATAACTTAGTTTCTTCACAGTGAAATCATCTTCACTTACATGCAAAAATGCGTGGTGCCAAAACACCACACCGAAGACAACCCTACAAACGTTCAGATTTTTCTTTAACAGCCTTTTGATACCAACATATCCTTTAAGTGCACCAGTCATCGGCAAAAATGAACACTAATTATCACAATCACCACTCACTCAATCACTATTTCGAACTGTGATCCTCGACCACCGCTGCTTCGAAAACCAGTTCTGCGATACTGACTCATCAAAGCTTATTGGAAACACTGCTATAAAATACAACAAACAAAAAGATCAAACTATATTAAATAAACAAATGTTTGAGGATTGCTTTCACTAAAAGTCTATTTTCATGATGGATTCACAAAGCTTCACTATATAATAATTCTACGACCAATTCCGAGAACGAAACTATCTCAAACTGTCGAAATTTATCATTCGATTCGAAAATGATATCTCACAAAGAAAAAAAAAACGATATTATGTGAACAAAACATGTAAAAGAACATTGCTATCACAATCAAATCTTCAAAATATGTACAGCAATTAACAAAACAATAGCTGCTAAGATTAATGAATTCATACGAACTTCTGTAATGCAAGGAACCAGATTTCTGGGCACTCCTTCACAAATTAAACTCGAAATACAAGGTATCATAAGGGAAGAATTAAGGGATAAATGTTAACATGGACGGGTTTCTATGACTGTATTTTATTTCTTGCATATTCTACAAATTCATCAATCAAAACAGGCCATGCTCCCTCTGCATCATAGTTGTTGAAATCAGGCGCAATCGTCAAAGAAAAATCAAGGAGTAAGTTCCACGTATCACGTGGTATGCATTTCACTTCCTGAATAGAAAAGTAAGGTGATTAGTACACTTCACCATTCGAAAAATTATCTTCCAAGGAAAATACACAGCCAAAAACCCATCTCATTACAACTTCGAGTTCAGCCAATGATCGACATCAGTTTCTACTTAGCGCTCACTTAATAATCAATTAGTAAATAATTTTATCTCGTTCCTACATAAAAATTTTGAATTGGTATCAGAATGAGAAGCAAACCTTTTCTCGAAGGAAACTAGTCCATAAAGGAAGATAACCGAAATTGCCGCCGAAAACAATTTCCCAATAAGCAATCGCCGTTTCTACTTCTAGAACTAGTAAAAATCAGTCGTTTAAACGAGTTTTCATAGCACGATTTCTTTATTATCATTAACAGCGTCGAAATTAGCTAAACTATTTGGTAGGAGAGAAAAAAAAAATTTTTTTATATTTTAAGTGGCTTTAATTTACGATGAAATCTAATACTTAAGTCTAGTACCAAGTCTACTGACAATGATAAAATTATTTTGATTACTTAAATATTAAGTGAGAATAATTCATGAACATTTTGTAGTATTTATATTACCCAACGTTCTCTGCGGAGATGCACGAGCGTAATTGAAAGTAAATTGATAGAAATCTCGGAAACTGATAGGGTTCCTGAGTTCCTCGCTTAGCGTTGGCATTTTTGCTTTCAATTTCTCCAAAGAATCTACTCTGAAAGACATTACCTATTTTGTGTATTCAAAACTGTTTAGTTACAAAGACAAGGTTTTTGAAGCTTGAACTGAATATTATTAGCTTAAATAGAATTCATTATGTAAAGTAAAGGATAGTGAGCAATGATAATTCGAGTCGTCTTTTACTAGTCATTCCATAGTCATCTTCATCTCAGCCGTCCGCAAGATGAACATTCTCCATTTCATACAGTACTGATTCTTTACTGCTTTCTACCACCAAACATAGATATCAACGTCAAATAATAAAATTATGATCGAAAATCACACATGAACCTTTCGCAACTCATTATGAATTGAATCCATAACGTTAATGAAAAGATACAAAAGTTTTACGATCAATACAAATACTTCATCTCGTTGAGACCGGTACTGAATTCCTCCCAAGTAAACTCGCACTGCGTCTTTGCTTTGAGTTTCCAAGCTAATATCAATACACTTCGATCAGCTGGATTTAAACCAAGATCTGTCAGGAAGCACAGCATTCCATGCGGTCCGATACATGATGGGTCATTGTCCTGCCTATCTGCAAACCAGTATATTTAAGAAATAAGAATGAATTTTAAAAGTACTTTCGTTATGTAATCCCAATCTCTAAAGTCGTATTACCATAACAAAATTCTTCTTCAATTATTGCGGTCCGTCCGACGAAAACTGACATGATTTAAAACTTCTAATTTTATAAATGGATTTTAAAGACCAACTGCATCCAACATAATCTGTTGCCTCCGTAAGCACAAGTGAATTGAAAAAAAGTACTATTTGCATATTTGAGGAAAAAAGCATGAAGACTTCTTTGGTCAACCATATCTGCCATACACATATACAATTGTGGATTCTGGTAATAAGCATCGCAGGCTAACTCTAGATTCCAGTTCTGACTACTCAGACAATGAATTGCCGTTTTTTCATTGCTTTGTGTCCATTGCATAAAATCTCGCACCTGAAATATGAAGACTTTCGTGCTTTATTATCATTATGTGACCCATTTCCTGAATATCAATGTCACTATGCAACCCATTTCCGTGAATATTAATGTTTATGATCTCCAGAACCAAAACTGAGAAGCAATTACGCTAATTCACCGAGCCAAAGTTCTTCATAGTATCATTTTTGTCATTCGGATTCCTGAATTAATAGTATTATCCATGGATGACTAATCAAATCAGTGATTCATTGCTTCATTTAATAATAAGCCTCAAGTATTTTGAATCGTCTTCGATCATAAAAATACGAAACTGATAATGAGCACGCGAAAATATGTCGTGGAAAAGAATTGCTTCTTTGAATAAATTTTGTATAAATATAAGTAATATCAGGAAATCTGAAAATTCGTTTACCAAATTCCTTAAATTAACAGTTGTAAACAAATAAAATAATGAAGATCAAATTTGCTTATTTCCTTTTTTCGAATAACCAACCTTGTCGCGTTGAGCAGTTTTCAGTTTGTTCATGGCGGAATGGCTGAGTTTGGAACGTTTCACTGACTGAGCCACAATGAAGGATTTTTAGGGAGCAATTCAAAACTGATGAGAAATTCTGAAATTGATCAAATCAGCTACATGATAGGACAGAATCAGAAAGCATTGCTACTATCCATTTTATGGTAGAATATGACCAAACCAATTCTAAAAATTAAATTGATATAGATGTCGAGAAAAGCAGAGCTTTTAATTTGCATTATTCGTATGCATTTCATCCGCTCAGCACTATTTGATGCGACTGAGTCGTTTGCGTGACTCGGTGGCCTATCTATTTGAAACAAATTCAAATTCAAAAAAGTTCTCAAAAAAAAATCTTAAATCTATGAAATCCATAAAATTCGATGCTTATAAGTTCATGACGAACGAAGACATCCCATGCTTACTTTTAACAATACCTACCAAACATCAACTAAACGCGAACCAACCCCTAAGCCGCTGTCCATCACCGGTCCATTGCACGTTATTTCACTTCTCGTACATGCTTTTAATACGGCCTTTCAAATAGAATCTTTGCACAGGTTGTGTTGGGGTGGGTGGAGGATGGGGATGCTCAAGGTGTCACGAGAGGTGCTAATGGTTGACCTTTTGAAGGGGAGAAATGGATTGTAAGGGAGCCTTGACAGAAATGGGACGATGGCGAGAAAGCTTAGATAAGATGCTGGTGACAGTAGAGTCGATCAAACGGAATATCCAGCACAGTGATTGGGATGAACGGATGCGTAACTTGCTGGAATATATCGATCAATTGGATTTGGAAGCAACTATAGAGGTTGAAGTGTTAAAGGAGATGCAAGGCCAGGGAAGCGGTGAAACCGTAGACACACCGCGAAATCGCTTCAGAGAACGGTTATTTTTGAATTGCTTGCAGAGTACCTTGAAGGATAGCAGAAAATCTTTTCCTACCAGTTCCTGGAATTTTTTTAAAGGAAATTCAAAATAGTCAAGTCTAAAGCTTAGTATATTTGTTAAGGATAGAAGAAATCGGCTGGGAACAGCCAAATAAGCGAGGCAAAGCGACGGATAGGATAGAAGCGTTACGAAAGGTCGAGAGAGCGGATACAAGTAGCACCGTTGAGGTGGAGAGGATTTATTACTCGAGAAAAGATCCCTACACTAAGCAGGACATCAAAGATCCAGTGCAGAATAGGGTACGTTTACCATTCGTGAGCTGACAACATATTGCATAGTACTAACCTCAACTCACTAATTTTTTTTTTTCAGATTTGTAAGCATGTTTATGATCGAGAATCAGTGCTAGCTAATATTGGTGAATGCAAGAAACGACGTTTGTTATGTGAGTGTCCCGTTTCAGGATGTCCGAATAAGAAGCCCCTAACAATGGCCGATATGGTGGCATTCCCGAAGTTTTACGATTGTCTTAAGGATTAATTTATGTTGATCAGATGATAACATTTTTCTCTACCATCAATATTTTCTTCTACGACATTTCGACTTGGTAAATTGTTTCTATATACTTCACGTCATTAACGACGCACTATCCATGTTCCATTGATATTGGTTGGGATAAGCACTAAATTTGAGTTGAATCTCCTTTTTGTTGAAGCCTCCTTTTTTTAAATAGCTTTGTAACATGTGAAAGGAGATGGAAACTAAAACTAAATAAACCGTTATGCGATTGTGTAACTTCAAGGTGTAAAATGGGAAGTGGAGCTAGGCAAGTTAACCCATCTTTAATTATACAGTTGACGCAAAGCGCTAAATTCCTGGCATTTTTGCCAAGTTCTTCCACAGAAATTGCTGAATTTTTCAATTCTCATTTTGCAAATTAACGATTCATCTGTATCTATAAACCGAAGTTAAAAATACAAACGGAGCCTCCTCTCTCGGGAAATACACAGAAAGACTCAAATTTTCACTGTATCCTAGCAAATCGATTTTAGAAGGGTGGTATTATTGCAGAGCAGAGCAGTTCAGACTGGCTACCACATTTGCTCGATGATGTTTTCTCGTCTGGTGTGCGTACCATATGGCGGTTTCTAATAGGAATCAACAGTGAACTGCAAGGATTCAGTAAGCAATCAGGGTGTCAATATTGCGGTTTTAGTTAACATTAGGCTATTTGATAATCAGAGTTTCTGTGCAAAAATACGAACGACTTATTTTTCTAAACTGAAAGGGAAAACAAATAAACGATAGGTTCCCGAATGTGCTCGTGCCCGAATAAATGATGGATTCCCGACTTGGCGTCATTCTCATTGGATATTATTCAATACAGCATGTTCGATTCATTCTTTTTTTTTTTTTTTTGTGCGTTCATTTGATTGGTTGGGCTGATCATTCTCGCCTTGTCGAAATAGGGACATCCAGAAAAACAGAAGCAAGCAAACAGGAAATTCAGACTTTACCTTGCTAAACACTTACAAATACCTTTTATAAATTATTTCCACTGCCTGTAGATGTACAGTGGAGCTCAGTGAGTAAAGATCTTGTGGTATTGGCTGGGAGATGGAATGGAAATGACGTGTGTGTGGTATTGAGAGTTGATCACCATGGAAGAGTAATGCACATGGACGAGTTGTTGTAAGGCACATGGGATATGGACGAAATCAATTACTTCCAAAAATGGGAAATTGTTGTATCTCGTCACCCACACATCAAATCAGGATTCAAAAAACAGAAGACTGTTTGGTTGAAGGACATCATAGCACATTAAGGACATTACGACAACATCTCGTGAATAGATCCGGTGTATTGAATCATGATAACTAGGTGATCATCACAGATACCGGGTAACCGTGAAACACCAACCGGAGAGTCTCCTTTATATGCATATGTTTGTGGGTTGATGATCGCAAAGATCTGATGCACTTTGTTAAAAGTTGGTTAGATGAATATACTCTCTTCCGCTTCCACGAGAAATTCGTCACCGTCTTACAAGGTAAATACGCTGATGTTGCAATATGCGAGAACGCATTGTATGCACCCACATCAACTTCAATTAACCGTATAAAGTTTAAGATTGATCTATAAAGCTTATTTCCTTTAATACTGCATTCTAAACGTTTTCAAACTTATATGATCGTAGAATTTGTTCTTTCTTGGCTGTGCACTACTTTTTATATGTTTATTCGTCTCCTCGACTTAGTGTAGATATCTTTCAAATTTGCGAAGAATCCGTCAATGTAATTATAATACTGTGAACGTTATAATGACAGTAGTGAGTCTTTCAGTGAAAGCAATAAATATTTCTTCAAATCTTGACCATTCTCTGTGGTTCTCTTTCCATTTCACTTGTATTTTCAGCATCGATTTATAGATTCAAGTGTCTACGCAGTCTTCCATTTAATGCTACCTTTGAAAACAAAGAATTTCCAAAAAAAAAGAAAAAAGCTAAGACCGCATCGTCCGTTGTTAGAGGGATATGGTCATGAGAGAATGGGATCAGTTGTAGATGAGAACCAGCCGATCCAACGGAGAAAACATGAATATGCTGTACAGACATAATGAACCCTGGCAAAGTCGTCGACACTTCACGTCCTTTGTTCATTTTGTGAATTGGGTGTATTTCATTCCTGAAGCATTTAAATTGACTGGTTTGAAAATTCAGGGATTTTGCCTTTCAATAAACACAAATGATCGAAGTAAATTATGTAGCTTTAATCGTATTTTCTTGTGAACAACTAAGGCTTACGCAGTCTTACACATAGCAATTTGTTTCACTTCTAAAATGTTCATTGTCGCTTCCTCCTTTGTGTTTTTCACGTTATTTTAGGGATTACTTAACCGTGCTGATTGAGAAATTATAGAGTGGTTTTTCCAATGCAATGCAAAAAGAAAAATACCAAAACTTCGTTGCTGGATGGGGTGCAGGCTTTGTTGAAACTTTGCTGCTCTATCCTCAAACTAAAGTGATATTTCGTCAACAGCTGCAAGGTATTACTGCGAAGGAAGTTTTTGAACAGGTTAGTTCAACTTTCGAAAGTTGGCTTTGAATGATACTGTCATTTAGTTCAAGAAAATAATGATTGTATAAAAAATAAATGGCTAAGCTGTTATATTCTTAATAGATACGTTTTTAACTAAAAACGTACTTTTCTCAACTGTGTATGCCACATTAGTTTATTAATTACTCTTTAAATGCCTAAGTGTAAAAACGCGTAAAGAATGGGATAGTTAGATGAAATCGACACATTGTTATCTGAAGAAGTCGATGTTGATATACGTGAAGTGTGGAATGAAGTTGAAGAATGGTTTATTTTCAGTTAAGAAATGAAGGTTGTTGGATGTTGTACAGAGGAATGCTTCCACCTCTTATACAGCGAACAACGACACGATCAGTAATGTTCGGAATGTTTGATAAATTTCATCGTTATTTTGGTTGCTCGGAATGTCAGACAAAGCAGAATCGTATTGCATGTTTTGCGTTTGCAGCATTTATGGGTTAGCTGGATGGAATTTATGCTGTTTGATTTGATTTTGCAGTTTTTTTTTTCTTCGGAGATTTTTTTTGTTAATGTTAAGGAATAGGTAATCATTCACTGCTGCTTAGTTGCAGATATTTAATGATAATGTGTTTTATCATACTTTAATATTTTAGCAGGTGCGGTTGAGGCTATTTCATGTCCTTTGGAGCGGACGCAGGTCCTTTTGCAGTCACCGGAATACAATCAGCGCTATCAAAATGCCATTCATGCTTTCAAAGAACTTGCTAAAGTAATTTTAAGTCTGTGCCATCAGTAGTTATTTTAAATGTAATTCACGATTAAAAGAAATGGTATATCATCATAGGGTAAGTGTATTGATACTTTTACTCATCAGCTTTGATTCCGAAAAGGTATAAAAACTCTGTTCGCATCTTAAAATCATTATTTATTAACCTTTTGTTTGTTTTTATACGTTTTGAATTTGAGAAAATTCTCGATCACCGAAACAATAGACCTTGTTATCTATATCGTCTGCAGGGAATTCATTATGATATTTAGCTTTGGTATATATAGATTATGATTACCATTCATTTAGATTGGAGCAAAGGAATTGTATCGTGGATTCACAGTTGTACTGTTGAGAAACGGTTCAAGTAATGTCCTTTTCTTCTCGCTTAGGAAACCATTTCGTGATTTAGTTATTAATTGCGATCAACACTACATATCCCGCTACATCAGTGACAGGTGAGTTTGTTTAATTGAAATTATTGGGATCTCATTGTTGCGGAGCTAGCAGTAAAGTACTGTTTTCTCACAGGACACCGGAACAGTTGGTGACATTTATTGGTGATTTTATATCAGGTGCTGTACTTGGTGCTTCTATATCATCACTCTTCTTTCCATTAAATGTGGTTAAACAGCGAATGCAAAGCACTGTAAACAGTCCATTTTTATCAGCTTGGGCAACTTTTCAAATTATTTGGATTGAACGGAATGGTTCATTTAAGGAACTATTTCGTGGAATTACTCTCAATTATACAAGGTATTTATGTTTCTTTAGAAGTTTGTTACGCGCGCTGATCTAAGAAGTAATTCTCTACTATTGTAAGGCCTCGATCAAATGTGGAAAATATAAAAAAACATATATTATCCCGTCCATGCGGGGATTGTGTGTTAGGTCCCAATGGTTTATTGGTTATTCTGCGTTGTGTCGGTTTGCGTCTCCATGTTCGGTTCTCCAGTTGATGCATCATTTCATGATGGCGATGATGTTATATTGGTCCGTGTTTCCGACATGAGTATGAGGTTATCTTATCCCAGTATTCTGAGCCATATAACTGGGATACGAGGAGATTTGAAGATTCGCTGGTGGAGTGTTTTGTGAAAATGAAGTACAGCAAAGCCGTCCTTGGTGATTAATAGAATGCGTGGAAATTCTGTACTTTCAATATCCCAAACAGTTCGTGATTAATTGTGGTTTATTTCAGGTCGCTATTATCGTGGGGTATCACTAACTCTGTGTACGAGCTCCTTCGACATTTGTTTGCAAAATAAAGCTTATTTTTGTTTTATATTGGTTATGCCTCTCTTCTGTGATACTTTTCTCTTATTTAATTCAGCTGTAAAATACTATGTCTAAGATTTTACTGTTGTACTTAGTTTTTCCTCCTAAATATAATTTAAACTGTATAAATGATGAAGGGCTTTACGCATTTCAAAAATATCACCATTTTTTCAGGAGTTGCATATATATATATATAATAAAGCAAGAAAAAAAACTAAAAAGGAACATAATAAAAAAGCTAAAAAACTAAAAAAANAAAAAAACATAATAAAAAAGTCAGGAAACTAAAGACGAAGAATTTAAATAACTTTAGAATAGAACAAAATCTTTAGTTTTGAAAACTAAAAGTTTGAAAATTAACGTAAGTCTACACTTACTGTAATAAGCATATCCTACACGATGATAACTATAATTAGGATTATTCTTACCAGTAACCTGTATTTATATAAATCTGTATAAGTCATTCATTCCAATGAATGTATATTGGAATAAATAATCTAAGCTATTTTTAGACTTAGTAATGTTTAAAGCACTTTTTAATCCATCTGCGGTTTTATGTAGAAAGTATTTAATGAGAATGAATTAGTGTTCGGTGGTTAGAAATATTTATGCTCTTGTATGGCAACTACATCTACAAAATACATGAATACTACACCTACAAGTCTAATATACGGGGAAGGGGATTTTTCGAAATCATAATTTTTTACATGTACATACAAGAGCAAAATATATATGTAAATCTTTTATCCTAATCTTTATGTCCTAAATATGTACTGAAAATTTTTTCATTTTGAATCTTTGTTTTGTTTTCAGGAAGATCGTTTATATTAGATTTGTATTATGTATATATTGATCAAGTATTTCGAAGAAGAGACTTTTTCAGACAAGTTAATGCTTGTTGTTTATTCATAAATTCTTTGTTGAATAGTGCACCATTGTTTTGAAAAGACCTTTAGTTACTAAATTCCTTCACATTCAGCATTTATTTCAATGAGAAATAATTCAGCATAATGCACTAAATGGATAGGTGATGCATCATGTCGAAAGTTGAATAATACTACAGCATTTACGTTGAAGGAATTAAGAATCTAAATTAATGAAGAGAGATGAAGGTTCTGTATGTAATGAAAACCTGCAAGAAAAAGAATCTTGAAGTGGAAGATTTAAATGCAGTGAAGCAGAGAGCCCTGCAATCACATTGCTTTTTCATGCAGCTCAGAGTGTGGTGTGCATTTATTCATTCTTTTATGCATTCAAATAATTTCTGTACGTAGTTCTGCATTCGAAACTTGATTTCTTCATGAGTTATTAGCATTTAATAGTAAACTTTGAGCTGTAACCGTTTTTGATCCGATAAGTCGGCATATCTTTAGTTATTAATACTTTTATCTATATTTATTTGTGTAGATAATGGAAGTGCAAACGTACAGAACACCTAAAAAACTAACATTCATACCTGGTCTGAACTGTCGCCTTTCTTTAATTTAACTTGTCCAAAGCGAGAATTTCGTTTAGGTTATGTTTAATCTCCATGAAGAAGTATTGAAACTTCGAATATGAGAACTTCAAATGTTAAAACACCAATACAATAATCTGAAGTAGTGCCAAAACGCGAAGAAATTAATTAAATAACTACTGGAGAGAGAGAGGATTTCATATGAAGGTGTTTTAACATTTATCCTTTACAAGGCAGAAGAAGAGTCAGCAGTGATTCCAGAACTTCGAATACTCGAAATGCTTGAAGAGCTGGCAAATTTTTGTGCGAGAATCAACAGCATTAGATGCGCCAGAAATATTTTTGAGCACATTTCTGAATAGTCTTGATTGAGCCAATGAGTAAGGCTGGTTTTCGATTTTATCTTCCATTATCTGGTTCCCATGGTGACTTGTCCAGTAATCCACCAGTTTCTGATTTCTTTCTTCGTCTCTTACAATTCATTTAAGATCTGCTTGTAACTTTACTTAAATTACAAAATTTCCTTAAACCAAAGCTTTTCCAGACTATGTCAAATTACACTAACTAGTAGCAAATAATATACCACACGCTCGTAACTCTTATACTAAATGTATAAGTAGTCTTGTTTGAGATAATATGAATAATTTGTTTGTGATGATTGTTTGATTAGAAATTTCCTTTCTAGTCAATCAGAGTTTCAGAAAGGATTTTAAATGCTCTATCGTTTAAATAGAAGATCGACATTTACTGCTATTGACAAATAAGCATTTTTAAATTGTCAGAATCTGTCTAAAGAATAATAAATTCTGCAGTTGTCAATTATGCATCATTTTTTGCATTACCGGATTAGAACATTCCATTAAAACTCTAATTTGTAAGTGCATTTGTAATGCATAAGCCTAGAGAAACCAGAATTTATTTGCTTTGCTTATCTCTCTATTAATTCTCATTCTTACATGTTTGTTTCGAAATCTTTTATCACTTGCCGCCTATCTGATTGATCTGCTCGAAATGTCACAAATCAATTGAAATGAAACACAAATAGGGAGTTGATTGGACATTTCGAAAATTGACCCTCTCTTTCCTGTTTTCATTCGAACTGCTTATTATGATTTTGCAAGCTACCGCTTTTATCTTTTTCCCACTGCTAGTTAATGTGTCATGAGCTTCCATAATAATTCCATAGGTTCTTTCCTAATTTTTTCTTCGTAGCGCTAATGAGTCCTTAATGAACGATAATTACATGGCGGTTTCTTTGAGAACTATTTGATTTACGTGTCATTTCTGAGATTTGGTGTATAAAGTTGGCATCTCTTTACTACTTACTCAATATCATTTGTGGGTAATAAAAAATGATCAAAGACTTTAAATGAAGTTTTATTTGTAATGTCTTTTTAATAATCTTCTTTACATTACCCTTTGCAAAGTTCATTATTTATGTTGTTTGATAGAGCAATTATGAAAAGCTGCGATCACAATTACATTTAAAAACATGATAATCGGAAACAGGTTTTTACTCAAACAAATAGTTTATTGGTGCAGTAAGTTTATGTAGCACTCACTTATAAACTTGTCACCGATTTGATATTACTACGAACAACGATGTTGCTCACATTCTGTTAATTCCTTTCATTAAGAAAAAGAAAAAAAAAAAAACACTGTGATCTTCTCTAAAATGAAATTTATTTGAATGGAAGAGGAACGTCCATCTTATTACTACCTAAATCGAAATTAACTTTATTTTCGTTTCAGTTGACTTCTTATTCACGTATCATTTAATAAGCTGCATCAATTCGTGTATGAAATATCTTTTCAATTTCGATTCTTTCCAATTAACATTGCTAATTTGTTTTCAAATGTAGAAATCACATGCATGAAATATTTAGAGCATTTTACTAAAAGTCGTTTTAGCACTAAAATGTCGAAACACTTTTCCGTTAACGGAAATTCATTCGCACTTATCACATGAATTATAAACGAGTAGAAATAGTCTAACGCATTTATCAAAAATAAATTACAATAATGAGGATCGAAATGTTAGACTTTCAGCCTTTTTATTGGATATTTCTAAGTTTCCATTGGAATATTGTCAAATAAAAACTTAAGAAAATGAAGTTCTAGTTAAGAAACAGTTCGTCATTATGGAACCAATAAAGAGTTATAATTAACATTTTCTTTGAATTCCCTTTAAATCTGAATGAATATCTTTGATTGCTTCCTTTCTTTTTTCATAAGTCGTTGCTTTTTAACATTATCTTTGTCAAGTTTTTTTAGCTGTCACCTCAGTTCTTAAATCATACCTTAGTTCTTGAAAATAGCCTCAGTAGTCCCGTATTCTCTGTTCATTTATATAATTTTAAAAACAGAAAGAAAGACTTTTACTGCAGGAATTCCATATCTAGGAAATAGGAAATGACAAAAGGTGTTTACAGCTCTGTTTCAGAATTATTTAGAAATGTTCGCATCTTTTTTCTTTATTTTATAGGCTGAGTACTTATATCAGAATTTTCCAGTTAAAATACTTTTTTCCGCTATAATTCAGAAGAGCAAACAAAAATGAATCCAAACATTTACCAATAGGAAATAGTTAACATGGTTGTCCTCTGTTTGCATTTCTTTCATAAGGGCCATATATGGCACCGCACTGCATTGATATTATGGACGCCATTTACAGTTACACTGTTTTTTACGATTATGATAACAATATTTTCTTTTCAAAAAAAATTGGAGGTGTTCCTGGAATTTTAATTATTTTCGTCTTACTTTTAATCAAAATTATTAATTCACTGTCACACATTTCGTATTAGTAGCCTTATCGGAAGGACTAGGAAGAGAATGATGATTATATACTACTTTGATAGGATATTTCTCAATGTTTTTTGAGAGGAACTGAAAGAAACACAGAGGTTTTTGCTGAAAACATTCAACTTTTCCATATACTGGAATTGAACTTCTGAAAATTGACTTTGCAACAATGAAATTAAGTTTTACACAACTTGAAGAAACAAATCCAAGAGTTTAAACTAAATACAACTCACGTTTTTCCCTACCTAACTGCCATCCGAACTTGTTGCTAATATGGATTTGCCATTGGAAGCAGATAAGTAATGCCATTGTTACATTGTTTATAAAAAAAAATTAACCAAAAATACCACGTGCTCAAATTTGAGGACTCTTCCAAGCAGCAGTCATCTTCGAGCACGATGATCACTTGGGACAATCATTTCTTGGGGAAGGGATTCTGTCAAATGAATAAAGACCGGTATTTATTGCACAGTTTCCAGGTATTTTCATGGCCAGTTCCCAAAACAATGACCTACTGAGTTTATAGTGAATATTGTTCTATTTGGTTCTTCTTCAACAGAATAAATAAGTGCTAGATTTATCCACCGAACTTGCACGTCTAATTTGCATACAAATCCATTTCAAAGAGAGATGGATCTGTTGTATCGGTGAAGGTCTAAGCTCGTTAATTGCCGAGATGTTACAGGTTACGAACAGAATAGTTACAAGGATTTTACAGCATGTTGAAACGATTCAAAATTCATTTCACTCACTCTCAAAATGACTTTTCCAAAAAATGTCACCTAATTACTTCTTTTATTAGAAGGTTTTACTTAGATTTATAGAGTTGATTCAATTTAATTGTGTTGTGCTAAAGGAAAAGGTAAACAGTATGAACTCGTAGCGTACCTTTACCTTATTTGCATTTCCCAGAAGTTTCCCAATGTCATTTAGTCAGTTTTTTCTTTCCTATTTATTTGCATATACATTCGTATCTGATCTATATATTTTTTTCCCTTGTTTCCCCATCCTTTTCCTTTTTGCGAAAGACTATCTTTTCAAAAAAAGTTTTTCAAATTATCATTTCGTGCAATCGCGGCGATATTTGTTTTAAATTTGGTATAGCATATAAAGGTATTTAAAGTTTATGCAAGCCCAGTCAGTCTCATTAGAATTTCAGTGAAAGATTAAGGAATTAGGAGAACTTTTAAGTCGTTGATTCTTAAAAATTTTTATCCCCACTTCTTCCCGTCTTCTGTCGCAAATTATTCAAAGAATGTGGAAATGCTTAGAATTCAAGAAGTAATTTGATATCAGAGAAAATTTAGTTTTCGAGACAATTCTGAACTGATATTTAGTCATTTAGATATTTATTTAGTCATTAAATCTTTAACAAAAAACTTAAGTTTTCTGGTCTGAAAAATTACGTTTGATAGTGGTTTCTTTCAATGTTAATTTTGACATATAACATTAACTGATATTATTGGGAAAATTCATCGTTACTAATGATAGAATAAAGAAAAAGTCACCTGCTTATCAGTTCACTGCTGCACTTCATCTGCTTGCATTTGTACCTTCCGATATAATAATTTACCGCACATTAATTGCCATCAGAAGAACTAAAAGCTTTTCCTCGATAATTCCTCCAAGTGACCCTAAATTCCTAAATGTTAAAAAAGAGATTAGCTGCGTACAGCCTAAGAGACTATTTCATTATTTGTTTATTTACTTAATTAATTACTACTAATTTATTTAACCTTTATCTTGGTCTACGCCTACAATGTTTGTTACCACTTTATTATTTGAAAAGTATTCCAATTTACACCACTTGTTGTTCAAAACTTTTTATTTTTTGTTCCTTTATGACCTCTCGCATTGAAAATTAGACTTTTTTCACATACAATTGATTTGGTTTAACTTTAGGTAGAAAGTTCATACATCCTGTGAGTGATCTATTGTTTTGGCTATATTTCGGTTGTTGAAGACTATGTATTGGGACACATTCCGTCCTTTCTCAATTTCACCACAACTGGTTAGTATCTTCAATTTTTGATGAAATTATTAATTACGGTCCACATATCGTTTGCATCCGAAACTTAAACAGTGTCTTAGAAGTCGTTCATCATTTAAAGGAAATATTTTAATAAAACAATTTGATTATTGTTGCTTAATGAAATTCTACGGACACTTCTCATGAAATGTATCATTTCATATTATTAAATTTGTCGGTTATGCCTTGATCAAATTTAAGTTTACTCTTTCAAGCATGCTGATTGTAATGTATGAGCTTTTCTGTTTTTTCTAACATTATTGGTTTTGCATTTGTACACTTGTAGGTACACTTCTCTCGAAGTTGTTAATTCGAAAGTTTAGGAGTGCCCAAATTACCTGTAATTAGATATCCATTCTAGTTTAAACAAAATTTAGCATATCTTTGAAACCTTTGTTAAACTTTTATATGTCTTTATCTTAAAGAAAGGATGTTAAGCTCAAAATTCTATCGAACAGACGTAGATCTCGACGGAATTCGACAGATGATCTGAACTTCACTCTTTTTCAATTTTTATTGGATAGACAGAGAAATTGAGCGTATCCTTTCCTCTCCAAAAGAAGTGAGAAAAGCCATTTAAGTAGTTTTACCCATTCAGTTCAGTTCGATTCAATTTAGTTCATCCATTCATTCGTTTATTGATCGTCCTCGCATCATAGAGAGTATTTCAACTGCGCTCTTGTCGCCCTGACCATTTATTCGTCGTTAAATAAGTTCCTTAGTCGATTTGATGATATTTAAACATAAACCAAAGAAAATAAATGTTCAACTCAGATTTTGACTGTTGGTTATACTTTTGCGCCTGCTGGTACTTGATGTTTTGCACTTGTTGCTGTTCATTTCTAGGCTTAACCTATCCGCTTTATGTATTTAAACGAGAATCATTTTTTTGTCAACATCCATACATTCCCAGCTATGCGATATTGTTCTATGCTATTTAACTAATTTGCCTATAATTTGACAAACTGATTTATAAAATATTCATTTTTCATTTAAAACATTCATTGTCTTTCTTAGTGCATACGAATGAGCTTGTTTTTCGAAATTAATGCACTGTTTTGGATCCCACTGGATGGTAAATGTAATAAACCTATGCTGGGCTGTAATAAAACCTACGATTTAATGAATGGGGTGCAATCTATTGCTTGGCCAGATATATGTGGAAGGAATAATGGTATCGTGAACTGCAAATATGTTCGAGTTTATCCCTTACAACAAAAATCAACCGAAATAAGCATTACTTGTGTTAATGGAGATGTTTGCAGTCAGTAAGATATTACTTATTGTTTTATTTACAAGCCCATACATTCACCTACTCTTTTTTTACTTAATTTCTACTCCACTTTTTCCGTCATTTTCAACATGCAACTTTTAACTTAGAAAAAATCTTTCCTCAGTGAGTTTAAATGATTGGTTACTGTTTGGATATTTGCATGTAAAGTATCACAGTACATTTAATCTTTGCATGTGCACTTGGGGAAAGCACTCAGAACACCGTTAAAATGACCCTATTGCATATGCAGCTTGAAGCCAATGGCCTTATTTTTCTGATATCCTTTCATCATCTTCAAAAATAACATTAAAGGCATTACAGCATTTACTTCGGATGATATTATAAAGATTTTTTTATTGTTAAAAAAGTACAAACCTTAATCTTTACATCATCATTGTAATCTGTCAACTTGGGTCTTTTCTGTTTGATTTTTCTGTCAGCCATTTCAACTACTTTCTTTCAATTTACTTTAAATTTATTCCTAATCTCTAACTATTTTTGCCAAGAAATTTTAGATGTAAAATTCAGTCCTTCAAAATTCTAAGAGGAGTAAAAAACACGTGAAATCCAATTTGAAGTGTGAAAAATTTTCTAATATGAGTAATGAATGATAAACTGCTATCCTTGTAGTTAAAAAATTCTCTCACTGACTTCATATCGAATAAAAGAAGTTGTTGTCATTCTTCCTAGCTTTTTGATGCTAAGCTTGAAAAATAGGCTTCCTGACCAAATTATGTTTGACAATTAATTCCTTTTTGATGCCTTTAAAAAAGTGATATGGAATATTTCCACATGACATTTCATTATATATCTTTCTGTCCAGTGGAGAGGAAGTAAGGTGTGGGTAGTTGATGAAAAGCGGAAAGGTAGATTTTCATTAAAATAACTTTGATTAATAACGTGTCTGCATTCTCTAATATTTTTCCAAAGGTTAAAAGGGAAAATAAAAATTATCAAATTTTATCTTTCTGTATAAAAAAATTATACGCGTCAAAAGCAAATTCGTATTTGAGCTTTAAGGTGAAAACGAGGAAGAGAGATCAATGTTGCTTATTTTCTTTATTGTGGAAATTGTTACAAAATCACACTTGGTCCAGAGATTGCAATAAAAATATAGTAGCCCAGAGCAAGAAAGAGGGCCAAAGCTCAACAAAAGATAAAATAATGACGTCATTTGTTGCTGTTTCCCTTTAAAGGACGGGAACATACCCCGATCTGTGTTATTACATGGTGACAGATAGTGATGGTACAGTGTATCATACGTGTACTTGTTGCGGTCAGCTTTGTGGCGAGGAGATTCAGCAGCCACGTAGACAAGACATAAGAACGATGTTAGCTAACGTGAATTCATTTTGGATAGTCAGCGATATCTCTGGATGGAGTATTATCTTCATGCTTACCATCATATTTGCCAATCTTTGCATTTTTATTACTATTTTCGATGACCTTACCTATCTGTGCATCTTCACCTGGGCTTATCTTGCAAAACTTTGCGATTTTCATCTTAAACTACCTCGACTTCGCAAATTGAAACCAATAGCACAGTTTTTAGACAAGCGTAAATTATCAAGTTACTACGCGCCTCGAAATATATTCATTTTCATGGAAACTCACTCAAGACCATTTTTAAACGCTAGAAGCGCTCAAGAAGCACGATATTTGGCTCGCTTGAGAAGAGTTTATCAACATACACAAATTCAGGCGAAAAATATATTACATATACATTATTTGATCAAAAGGATTGTTGCCACTCATTCGGTATGAAGGGGATTCACTTTTTGCCATATATTTGGGAAACAAAGGGTCAAAATTTAGAAACATTAGAAACAATAACATTAGAAAGTAGAAACAAGTTTTCAGGAAAATATTTATTCCGTCCGGAAGTCCGAAGGATATTTCTTTTTTTGCAGAACAAAAAATTGTTCCTTGTTTAGCACTTTTTCTGAAAACTAAAATATACCTTTTTTTGGATCACTGCTGAAAAATAAGTCTTTTCAGCTCAATTTTTTCTTATGGAAATTCTGAGAAACTTCTTACGCATTGAAATAGTAATAGTTGCCCCAGGTTAATTTCGATAGCTTAAGCAGTTATTTTTGATGAATCCTATTCTCAAAAACCCATAATTTAGATAGAATACGACTGGATGATCTGCGATCGATGGATCCTGAGTTGTCAACCCAGGAAAAACGGAGTTCAAATGGTAGTTAATGATATAATAAAAACGGTAACAACAAGAATAAGAACATCGACGACAAGTCAAGCGTAGAATTTTTGACATGACCTCCATTTAATATTAAGATAATTTTAGTAATGGCGTTAATAAATATTGTGATTTTAGTACTTGAAAAGTGCAAATAAAAATGTTTGAAAAAGTGGAATGAACTACAGAGTGATAATTAGGAAGTACGATGAAGAGAGATTAAATCAGTGGGACGAATGAAGACCTGTAACTGGCTTGATGATATGCTCACCATATGTAGGGAATATTCGAGAAGTGGGTGATCTGATCTTATGAGGATCATAGCTTTTGTTAAGTAACAATTTCGGTAAGAATAAAATAAAACAAGCTTTAAAAATGGGACTTTATGGGAAATTATCAGAAATTGTACATTGATCGCTTTATTTTAGAACTTAGTAGTAATATCAGCTCATGACTGTTCATTTACTTGAAAATTCATGCACTGATATGAGAACAAGGGCAAGCAAGGCCGAAAATCTAAAAGAACGCGAGATTCTGTTTTTCTTAATAACTTTCGGAGAACAGTTTCGATATTTAATTTAAAAATTTTCAATTTTCACTAATTAATAACTTTGCACAGGAAATAAATTGCTATCTTTTCATTCCTTCTCATTCCTCAACTTCTATTAATCTTTCATTTTTATTTTACCTGAGTCGGAGTACAGAAATAAATATTGCTGGTTGTATTAAAAATTGTTATTGTTGTGTTGGAATCTTTTGAACCAAATAGCTAAATTTTATGCTGTTTGTGGATTTGAATGAAATTAATAAATTTATAAATCGCAGAGACACACTTCTAGATTTCTTGTCAGTCAATTCAAACTTGCACTTCGTATTCTGTGATTAGTTTTTCTGCAGGAAGAAGCAGCGAAATATTCTTGGAAAATCATTAATCTATAAACTGGTAACGAAATAAATATTTAAAATGGAAACTGTGAGTAAAAGCAGTTAAGGGGAATAGAAAGATATGAATAAGTTTAACATCGGATATTTGTCATATATTTACAAAAGGTAAAGAATAGACTGAACTTGCAGTTTGCTATAAGGGAGCAGTAGATTAGTTTCTAATTTGTGATGTTTACTTGTCTTGTTCGCGAGCACCTTTATTTTACTGGGATATTTGATTAAATTAGTGGGAGTGGATATGGAAGAATTTGGAAACATTTAAAGATGTTCTACTTCACCGCAGATGTCGGTTAATAGGTGTTTAAGATTTATTTTAAAGGTCAGATCGCGAGTGAAGGTTCCTATTTGTTGTTTGAAGTATACCGAAAAAGACTTATCATAATAGACCATTGATAAATATATATGGGCAGCGTTATAGTCATTCATAAGACAATTTAATGATAATTGGTTTTTATCCCACCAAACAAACATATTATTTTACTCTCTTCAACAGGTCATTTATCCACATATTTTATTAATAGCTATTTCGCTTCTCCAACTTATTTATAATTCTGCAAATTTAAAATTCAAAGACAATTTAAAAATGGATTAATGAAATAATTTGGTAAATATATCTACAGCTTATTTGATAGAATATAGTTTTCTAACACATAAAAGAGTAGAGGCAACAGAAAAAAAATTCAAATTTTTGTATAATAGTTTTTTAATGTCTTTTGAAAAATAAAGAGAAATAGAATCAAAATAGAATCAGTCATGCCATACTTATTTTAAATTTAAATTACAATTTTGTTTCTTACACATAGCAAAGTTCTGATTGCGGTCTAATTACGATACTTTCCAAGTGATTAATAATTTCATGCTCCTTATAAAACTTTTCTTGATTCTTATTTTATTAATTAAAAATATATCAAAATGAGAGGTTGAACAAAAGAAACGAACACGAGAAAAAGAGATAAAAGAGAAGGACTGGGGGACTCTTATTCCAACTATTCGTTGTATCAGGGTCATATTTTATATACTGATAAATATGGAAACAAGTAAGAAAGAAAATTTGCCAATTAAAAACTTTGTCTCCCAGAATCGAAGTAATTTATCTTCTCATCTTACTATCCTATTTTCCTTTTTTTTTTTCAATTTGTCACAAAATAGATACAAAAGAGTGCCATTTTTCATTAACACATTTTCTGTGATTACTATTTGAATACAAATCATTTCTAGAATATATTTTTGGAACTTTCTGAATAAGTTACTCTTAATTAAATTTCGTTTAATGATTTTAGCAATATCAAGATTAGATGCACATTGATATGTTCCTTTTCCTATCAGTTTTGATTTTATACACTTGCTGATATCAGCCTTACATCTAGTTGTTCTTACACGTTTATTTACATATATTTTAATCAGAAACGAGCCGATAAAGTATGCATGGATGAAATGAATTTGATTTGAAGGAATTTTGAAATTGGCTTGAAGAAATTGATATCGTTAACTGAAATCTTTTTGATACTGCGACAATTCGCATAATAGATAGAACTGTGAAGGTGTTTCTCTTTTTCACGCACTTTTTAAAGCAATTCTACATCTTTGACCTTTTTAAGTGGTTATAGTTATCAAGGTGAATCTACTGGTATTGTATAAACTTACTTGTTTACAGTTAAACTCCTGCACTTCTATTTTTATACTAAGTGTAATGTTTACATTTTCTTTCTTTCAAGCATTGGTTTATAATTTTGATTGAATAACAAATCTTGTTATTAAAATTTTGCATCAGGTCGACGAACGACACCATTCGACTCATTTTCTCTCCAGAATTCGCTCCTACGATCCGATTATTGCTGCTGCAGCAAACCAACAGAACCTTCCTTTCATGATTCTACCGCCAACTTACTTGGTCCTTTGCTTGTTTAATTACTTAATAATTCAAAATTGTGTTACTAGTCTTATTTAACGCACTTATCTTTATTTATTTGTTTATTTAGTTTGCTCATTTATTTAACTTTCTAAACAAAATTACTACACGAAGGACAAAATGCTCAGAATTTTTATAATATTTCTCGCAAAAACAAATTTTTAACAATCTCAATCATTCAGCATGAAAATAATAAATAATAATTGTTGACAACCTTTCATTTAAATCTTTAGAACAGTTTCAATGGTTATATTCGTAAACGATCATCACTGGTAGAAGCACTTAGCAATTCACTCTTCCTTGATGGCGATCACAATCAACGCGATGATGTAAATTTTTCTTCCTCTTTTTTGCAACGAACAAAATTAAAAGACTTTTTTACAAAACACAATGCTGGAATGTATATCAGTCTTTTACGAATACAAAACAGTAAGAACATATAGACATCTCTGATCATAGTTCCATTATCGGACTATACATTTAGTTGAAATCAGAATTTGAATAACATTTAACTGGATCAAATTTAGAAAATTCATTGCACACATATCTTGTATAACCACTTCAAACCAAACGATCAAATGTCTTAAATTCGGTAGTTTCAGTTGGAGTAAAACTTCCTTCAGTACTTTACCTCATTCTTAGCAAAATGACATTAACGATAGTGACCATTTCGCCTGATTATTTACTGACCATTTGGTAAGTGAAGTGTTGCATAATTAATATTGGAACAGTAGCAACTGGATGTTAAGTCTAAATTATTGGTGGGAAAACAAGAAGAATAGTACAAATTTCTAGGTTTTATCGATGATTTTTGGATACATACGAATGAATATGAGTAATGACTAATGAAATTTCTGGAAGTCAAAATTTGAAAAAATTTAACGTTTATAAAAGATTAAATGAACCATATTTTCTCGATAATTTGTTAATCACAGAGCTTTTGTTAACTAATCTAATAACGAAGTATGCTTCAATGTTATGAAGATTTGAATTTTTCCATCTTTTTATTCAGTTAAATATTCTCATGAAGTACTTTTTTTTTGCTGGTATTAGTTGTGTACTTTTCATTACTAATTTACTGCTAGTGAAATTTTAGCGAATTGATTTAGTGTAATTTAGAAATAATTTCCGAAATTCTGATCTTTATTCACAATTGTCGAATTAAGAAAAAATCAGATACGGTCCATGATGATTGAGATTTAGATTAAAATGATGATTGAGATTTAGATTAAAAATCAATCTAAACAAACCAAATCTTTTGATTCATTTTTTTGAGTAAAATTTTTCAATCTAGAAGGAAAGAATTCTAATTACATTAGAGCACGTTTTGTTAGTATTAATCTGTATAATTTTCGTAAATATTGGTTCTGAAAAGAAAACAGAAATGATAGATCAATTTTAAACTTTCATTCATATCTGAAAAAATTTTTTAAGATCTTTGTAACTGAAATCATCTTTTTTAACGATTTCCATTTGCAAAAGAAACGGAAAGACAAATGAATTCCATACTGTAAGAAAAGCTTTTCTTCTTTTCTTATCTTACCTTCAAACTAGGAATCTTCAGGTACTCAGTTTTACGGATCAAGTCATTTTGAGACAAAAATATTTTCATTTAAAATCGAAAGTAAATGAATCAAATTCTTCTTTAATTAGTGATTAATAAAGGCTCACACTACACTTCACTCAAATGTTAGTCTGATTAATTCTAATCAAAAGGTCTGAAGATTTATTGTATTTTCAAGTCAGACCTTCGTAAACATATATTAGCTATACACCTTGCATTATTTTGTAGTCTTACAAGAATTACATTCTAGGCTTTATGTTTAAAATATCTGTTTTGTTTTCCAGAATTATCTGAGGTTTCAGTCCAATTGGATGCTAGCATTATCAAGAATTTTTGTCGGTTTGGTTATTAATTATCAATTGATTTGCTTACTCTCTTTCAAATTACTATTGTTCATCTTTTCTAGGCCTTTTCTATAATTATCAAAGATTTAGATTATCGATTAGAAAATTAGAATTGATGAGCTTAAACATTCATTCATTTATACATTTATTCCATTCATTTATTCCATTCATTTGTTCCATTCATTTATTCCATTCATTTATTTTATTCATTTATTCCATTCATTTATTCCATTCATTTATTTTATTCATTTATT
>SSBO01000043.1:0-25913 GCA_005281725.1 Wuchereria bancrofti | reverse complement strand
GAGAGAGAGAGAGAGAGAGAGAGAGAGGGGAATCTTCACAATCTGATTTAGAACCTTCTACTGAATTACGAACTATGTATCTTTGATAAATGATATCCCGTCTAGATGACAATGCAAGGTGATCATGTATTGGCTGTAATGATGGTTATTAAATTATTTTTATTGATTCAGCTAACTAGTCAGATTATATTATTAATTCAAATCATCTGATTAACTAATTCATTATAGCATTCTTATGAAATCTTTATCAGCTTGATCTTATACAATTGTAGTTGAAATAAAAAAAATGAATGAAATTTCTTGGATAAACAAACAAACATATGGGAGAATTCTCATCGGCTGCATAATATAAGCTGTGGTCATTGGTCGAAAGTACGAAAACGATTGATTTTTTACATTGTTCATCAACAGCCCAAAAGATATTCAATTGATGTGCTAATTGCTTATTACCCTAAAAGCTTTCATATTCGGTTGTTTTACATTTTAATTACTTTTCTAGCAATTTTAACTAGAAAGTTAAATAGATTTGCCATGACAAGGTTCTAAATTTATATTGGCTGTAAGTTAAAATTGTTGAAATTCAACTTCATGCTAATAGTACCAAACTTTTTGATATATCAAATTTTTTGGTATTAAAAGTTAAATTTTGCCATTAAATCTTAAGTTAATATTTAGAATATTATGTTATTTCCAATTTGAATTCAGGAAAGAATAGAGATAAGTGAAGAAAAAAAGGACAGAACAAAAATAATCATAAGCTGAGAACTTCGAAGAGAAAAATGAAACAAAAAGTTTAATTTTCCAATGAATTCTGTTCATGAAAAAATAGAAAATCTTTGATGATAACCTGTTTTGTGATGAATAAAGTGGCATCAACACCTTTTGTAGTGCAAAAGTCCGCTCTCTGATCACCCGAGGTTCGTTGTGACAATTGAAGCAAATCATTGTTCAGTCGATATCTTTCTTGTTCGGTAAATTGCTAAAATACTTTTTACAATTTCCATCAGGATAACGCTTAATTAAATATCTTCAAGCTATAAGAGAAAGTACAAAAGAGATGATCATTTGTCATTTTTCAGTCATTTCGTCGATTTCGTTTTTTTATTTGACGATTCATTTCTTGAATAGACTATTTGTCGTATTAGCTATGAAGAGATAAATATTAAGGAAATGATGCTTTACTAAGTCTAAGCAATATTATTTTTGATTAATAAAATTTCCTTATTACTGTCTCGAAAGCTATTTCGAATAAGTTTTAGGAAATTATTTAGAGTAAGTAATTATGCAATAAAAAACTGAATAAAGGTAACTTTGTCTGGATCACACACATATCCTTTCGATTTTAGCCCACAATCACTGTAGCCATTAGTACGAGGATTTGGAAAAGTATTTACTGCTTGTTCTTGAGCAAAGCAAAATTGAATGATAAGCAATAGCAGTATTATTAAATTACAATGCCACATTCTGAAAATACTTATAGCAGTTTTAATTAATTTAATTAATTTGTGAAGTATTACAATTACAAATATTACAAAAGTAAAAAATATTACAATCATAACATATTAATGTCTACTGTTTAATGATTTTGAGTAAAAATAAAAATTATTTAATAGAGCTAATATAATATTCAAATTTATAATTTTTTTGCTAAATTTGCTTTTTGTTTTTGATATTTTGAAATGTTAAATGAAAAATGGCGAAGCAAAAAGGACGATATCACTGGATGGATCAATGCCTGGTATTTCAAGTAATTTTCTGGTATGAATGCATGTTAGCTTAGTAAACGAAACGAAATGTTTCAACTGGAAAGCAAAAAAAAATGACAAAAAATAATGGTGATTAAGAAAAGAAGAAAAAAGGATGAAAAAAAAGTTCATTTCGTTCATTCTGTCAAATCAATGAAAAATGAAAAGAAAAAAAGGAAAATATAATCAAAACAATTGTCACTGTAAGCATTCCATTTTTGATAGTATTCAAAGGAAAAAGTAATGAAAAAATTTTCTACGACAAGTGAATTACTTCCAGAAATAATACCAGTTAAAAATAAAAGTTAGAAGGAAACAACTGAGCAAAAACTTCAATTTGTTCCTATTTGTCCTACTAATATTAAGAAAAGGATTTATTATTGGAATACTTAACAGAACCGAATGTAATATATATGTAAAAGTATGACGATTTCAGAATGCAGTTAAAGATATCTCAAGTGAAGTGATAGATTTTTGATTAAAAATTGATCAAAATGAGATCATCATAGTTTTGTTTTAAACTAAATTATCAGGAAATCAGATAAGATGATGAAAGTATGCTGATGAACAATTGAGTGCGGTGAAGTGTCACTGATTGTAGAGGAATGATTGAGAGAAGCATTCCTCTCTGATATAAACCTGCACTTATCTTCCTTACAAAATAAAATCATATAATTCTTTTTCAATATTATTTCTTTTTTCTCCACTTTTTTTTTTCATTTTTATATACAAATACAAGGAGAGATAATCTTTATTATTCATTTTTATTACCACAATATCATCAAAATGTTTGCATTGTTAAGAATAAATTTGAAAAATAATTGAAATTCAAAAAATTTTACTGTTCATCGATTTAGTTGAATATAGGTGGCTAAAACGAAGTAAAAGTGAATATGAAATTGGAATAATGATGAGAAAGGAACTGCAGAATTTTTGAATGAATTGAATTTTATTTTTTGTAGATGCAAACATATTTTGTAACTTATAATTATTTGCAATAATTTTGAGTTTGAATTAATCTAAAATTTATTGATTAATTTAAGAACCATAAAGCATAGAAAAATATTTGAAAGAAATGACTGGTGCCGATATTGATTCGACTAGTTAATATTTAGTGATAAAAAGGTATAAAAATTACGTTGAAAATAGATGGTAATTCTCTATAATAAATTAAACCTAGAAATATCTGATAGCTAAGGAATCTAGTTGTAGTAATGACTGAAAATATATTTAGAGAACTCTATAAAGTTATTGATTTTGACTTGAATTTTTTATGACTTGTTCCCACTATTGTTAGGTTTGACTTTTTTAAAAATTTTTTTTATTAAATCTTTATTTGTTAAATCACACTTCTGGTCATTGAAATCTATGAGATTTGACTTTATGTTGCATTAAGTCTCTATGAAGATATTGAATCCCATTTAGGATTTATTCGCAGATTAAGCACTTTTTGAATCATACTACTTTCTTGAATTCGTTAAAAAGTCTGAAGTTTCAGCTCAATGATAAATTAACGAAATTACAATCAGACTTTGACATATATAGTTCCTTGACATATAACAGCACATAATTGATATCTTGTTTTTCATACATAAAAATTCCCAATTATCTAAATATATACATATACATAAGTGTAGTAAACTGTAATATGAAACAAAATTATTCATTTATATTTCTTTATATATTAATATCACTATTTAAAATTATTCTATTCATACATGCATATATTTAGCAATATATCTGAGAAATACAACTGATTAGTTAATAATTTTAGCCAAGATTTGATTGTTAGTTAAGTTTTATTTCCAAAGGAAAAAAATAGAATGGGAAGAAAAGCAATGGAATGAATCCATTTTTAGGTCTGTTAAATTATTAGATGAGAACTAATTAACCGATTCACAATGATGTAATAAGAACAAGGTAATCCATTTGCTAAAATTCCTTCATAAATAGACGAGAGAAATATAAATAAATAGAGAAAAAGATGAGGAGAAAAATAATTTTTCTATTGATACTGTCAGAATAGCATAATAATTCTTTGTGAGATAGAAAATTTGGGATATGAAGTTGTATTAGCGAAATTATAACAGAAGTTGATAGCCTGATTACTGTAACAGGACCCTAAAAAAAAATTGTGCTGAATGGAGGAAGGTTGGTGGTAGTTTGGATGGTTTGGTTGGGATGGGTGGTTGGTGGTTAGTTTGGGCTGGGGTGGGTGGTTGGTAATTAGTTTGGGTTGGAGTGGGTGGTTGGTAATTAGTTTGGGTTGGGATGCTGTTGAGGAAGTAGAATTTGATTGTCTTACACAAGGTGGATTATAGCTCGCCTGAAAACATATAAAAGAAAAGCTAAATTGTAGGACTTAGACTCAGTGTGATTTATAGGGCATTTTCTTTATATTTATCACTTCACTTATAATATATAATACAAGCTGTGATATCTACCAGTTTTCCATGATTTCTAGATTATTTTGAACTAAATCATTGTGTTGTCTTCAATGTCTTAATCAAGTTTTTCTTGCTGTAATATTTTGATCTGGAAAATGGTTTTTGCTTGTTTGTAGTAAGTTAACGTGTACGTGGAAGTACGTGGTTTTTCAACTAAATTTCATTTAGTTGAAATCGTCCATTTTTGTTTTTCAGTAGAAATTAATTTTGAGGCAAGGATTGGGAATTGTGGGTGGGAGTGTTTTTATTTTCTTTGTTCTCGTTCTTGTAGAATGAGAACATCTATTCTCTTCTTCTAGCTGGAGAAAAGAACTAACTGTCTGCATAATGGATTCAGACTTGGGGTGGTAATTAATTCTTTGAATGTGTCGTCAGTCATTCGCTTTAATTCTTCGATGATTAACTGTTTATGTTGTATGTTATAATCGTAGGTTGTAGATTGTATACACTTAGAAGTATTTGCTTCTTTTCTACAGTTGCCGATGGAACATCGATACGTTTAAAGTAAATAATGAAAACTATAATTGAAATTAATTTTTAGTTAATCGGACTTGCAATGTCTCATCGTAAATTTTCGGCTCCACGACATCGATGGGTTTTACACCCAAGAAACGATCGAAACGCCTCGTGGAAAAATTAAGGCCTTTCCCAAGGATGTTCCCTCAAAACCGATTCATTTAACTGCATTTATGGGTTTTAAGGCTGGGATGACTCATATTGTCCGTGAGGTATCATTTTCTTATTTTGACTTTTTGATGTTGGTATTAGTGAGCAATGCATAATGATGAATTCATTGACTATTATTTGAGTAATAGTGTGATGAGTTATAAAATGTTCCCTATTGGACTGAGTGCTTCGTATTTGTGTCCCAACTATACATTGTATAGTTTCACATATATTAAGTGTGTGGCGTATTATAGGTTGATAAACCAGTATCAAAGATTAATAAAAAGGAAGTTGTCGAAGCAGTTCTGGAAACACCTCCGATGATTATCGTTGGTGTGGTGGGATACATTGATACGCCGCGCGGTCCGCGACAGTTTAAGACAGTGTGGGCAGAACATCTGTCAGAAAATTGCCGACGAAGGATCTAGAAAAATTACATTTAATCGATTTCCTTAGACATTTTCTTAAGTTTGCGGCATTGAGCCGGGGAAGTGGTTTGCTTGGTGGTGTTGTGGGTAAAATGGTTTGCAAATGAGTGTCCCGGGTTCGATTCTCAAGTTCCGTTGTAGAAAAATTCTGAAAGCTGACGAGAGGCTAGGAAGATACTAGTTATGAAGATAGCAACGGTCCAGTATATGCTGCCTTCCTTCTGAGCCTCGATGTCGTTTTGCTACATTTGAAATGAATTGGTTACTTCAGTGCATAGTTTTGAAAATACGGTCACTCTCCTCTGCAGTGTTTTGCATGAGTAGCAAATTCATTCATCGGAGAACAGACCTTTCGCTGTTACAAATGTTGTCAGCGTAACATGAAGGCTACTAAAACGGCGTAAGAAGCGGGAGCTTTTGTTCTTTGCTTTTACGTTATTAGAGTTCTCATATTCCACAGGAATTCATCGAAAAGGCATTTCAAAAGCATGGGAGGGAATGACAAGATGAGGATAATATGAAATCGATACAAGCTGATTTGGCCAAGATGAAGAAATATTGTTCAATAATTGGTGTTATTGCACATGCGCATGGGAGAGGTTTTCTCTTTTTTTTTATTTAAACCGATTACAAGTTTCATGTAGAGTTTCTGTTCACTTTCGACTTTGCAGATGAAAGTTATGAAGCATCGGGAGAAAAAGGCTCACATTACAGAAATACAAGTAGATGGTGGTACAGTCCCCGAAAAAGTTGATTGGGCTTATGAACATTTCGAAAAACAGGTAAATTTTAAGACCGCTTAATGACGTGCAAATGTTTTTTTTCAATCTTACCAAGGAAAGCAGAATTAACTGGAATATTCTTCACACTTAGGTGCCAGTAGACTCGGTATTCGCCCAAGATGAAGTGACTGGTACTATTGGTGTTACCAAGGGAAAAGATTTCAAAGGTATTACAAGTCGTTGGCATACAAAAAAACTTCCATGAAAAACACATAAGGGTCTTCGAAAGGTACAGTTTTCCTGACTTAATTGAAGCATATTTTGTTTGCAGTAGTTCGATGGCAGTGATGTATAAGACTAAATGGAAGTAGCGGACTGAAAATCTCTTGTCGATATATTGAAGCTGAGCCACTCATTTTCTAAAAAAGTTTTCAGTTGCTTTAACAATACTGATAAGTCTGATCCGGGGTTTAGGTAGCGTGTGTCGGAGCTTGGCATCCATCTCGTGTACAGTTTACGGTTGCTCGTGCTGGTCAGAAAGGCTGTCATCATCGTACGGAAGTCAACAAGAAAATCTACCGGATAGCAAAATCTTGTCTAACCGGGGAGGGCAGAAGAAACGGTGATACAGACTATGATATTACGGAGAAGAGTATTAATCCTATGGTAAGTGTAAATGATTCGTAAACGATGGGGAGGGGTGATATAAATTGCATAATGATGATGCTGGTCTGCAATTCAGCGTATTATGTGCTGACAACCGCACGGGACTGAATGCAATTGTTGACCTCTTTTATGCAGTTGATGTTATCTCTTGTTTTCTATAATTATAAATATTTTAGGGAGGCTTCCCGCACTATGGCTTAGTGAATCAGGATTTCGTCTTGATTCGGGGTTGCTGTATGGGTTCGAAAAAGAGGCCTATCACACTACGAAAATCATTAATTACGCAAACGAAACGTTTCGCTTATGAAAAAATCAACTTGAAATGGATCGACACCAGCTCCAAGTTTGATCACGGGCGATTCCAAACACATGCAGAAAAGAAAGCATTCATGGGCAATGTTCAAGTTTGGTTCTTAATAAATGAGGAATCGAATAACATGTATTTTAATATATTTTTCCAACCTTAACTGTCCAAAACTTTAATATCAATATCACATTAAATTTTTTTTATATTTAATATTAGTATATTATTATTATCAACTTTTAATATTAATATCATCTTGTTACTGCTTCTTTTCTTTTCGGAATAATTCTCAACGTTCTTATTAGTTTTTAAAATTTCTTGCAAAAGATTCAAGCAATAATGGGGCGGAATTTGAATAAAATCATTATTAGCAAAGTCTTTTAATTTCATATGATCTATGTTTGAATAAAATTCAAGCAATAATGGAGCGGAATTTGAATAAAATCATTATTAGCAAAGTAACATATGAGCTATGTTGTATTTCAACATAGACCAATTTATTTTTCCATTTGCCTTCACTTTCATTGCAGGGTATCCAACAAGTAACGCTGGAAGATGTGCTGTACGAGTTCGAGCCAGACGAGCAGTACCAAATGAAGTGAAATGCGAACTGATGCACTGTATTCGTTCGTTTTATTAATGATCTCTAAAAATTTGATCCTTCTTGTTACCGTACATATATTCGCATGGCTGACCGATTTTTTGCTACCGGTTTTCTTGAGTTTTTTATTTGGTAATTTAATGTTGAATTATGGGATTGGTTTTCATAGTGAATTGATTTAATCGGTGAACTTTAAATTTAGCGAAAACAACTGAGTTGAATGGAATTGAGAAGATTGATTCTCGATTGATCACATTGTTAGCGGCACAGCTATTTTCTCATTTAATATTTCCATGCTAATGTACTCGCAGCAACCTTGTGCATATTGTCTATCCGCAAATCTAATGCATTTAGTATTTGTTTCAAAACAAATAAACCTTGTTCAGTACATAATAGCTCACATACATGTATTATTAGTATTTTTATTTATATCGTATTTATTTTAATTTAACAATAAATTCCTGTTCAAGTTTGATCACGGGCGATTCCAAACACATGCAGAAAAGAAAGCATTCATGGGCAAGTTGAAGAAAGATTTTGTTGCTGCTTAGTGGCTGCTCTCATGCCCGTTGTTATAATTTTTCTTGCACAATAAATTGTTGCTCTCTGCTGCGATTTGCTTAACTTCTTCAAACAGATATGTAGTTTGCTGGGAAATGATTTGCATTTTCCCTATTGTGCTGCACTTCCCAATGATGTTCTAAAAATCGAGAGTGTTGTCGGGAAATTTTAGTTTTTCTCGATTGACGATGAATTCCTTGTTGCTGACGCAAACGAGTAGTCGAAATAAAACGTTTGTTGGTCGTAGAGACGAATCAAACTGAGCTTGCTGGTTATTGTTGAAGTCTACTTCAAACAATAGGCTTGTAAGGTGAGCATTAGCTTATTAATTACAATGATGTTTATTGTCGCGAAATTTTGAATTTGATGCTTTATTGCTAATTACCTCAAACTTGGGTAATTAAACCACAAATTTTAAAACACAAAAATTAATGTAGATCTCTTGAAGATACAACTCTTTAATATAAATTAACAGTATAACATAAGCGGATAAAGCTAAAGCGTTTTAGAGCCCTTGACCCAACCAAACCGTATAAGAAAGAAAAAAACTATAATAATGATTTAGTAAGGAAGTAGGGAGGGATTACTGGATGAGAACCGAGGTTTCATTTTTGAATCGCCTCGCGGTCTGGTAGTCTCGCGTCTTTGTACTTCGATTTTGATTTAACTTGTGTTCGCTTGAGTTCGCTTGATAAGTATTGTCGGAGTTTGCTTACTGACCAAGATTTATCCTTTAACCTTTGTTTATGTACTTCGATTAGTACTTGTTTCGGCAGATTTCTTTCGATGAACATCTGCCAACTTGTTTGCTCTGTATCTCCTAATTCCTGCAATTGTCGGAGTATTCTTTCAATCATTTTGATGTTAGCCTCGATCGTTCTTCTTGATGGAGAAGAGGTCATTGTATAGCAGACTTATGATCATATACGTGTCACCGTATTTTTCCATTAGTATCTCTCGGATGAGATTATAATTTTCTGGTGATACCTCGTATCCCTTTATTGCTTCTAATGCATCCCCTTTTAAACACGAAAGGAGATAATTGAGTTTTTGGATGTCTGGGAGATTCTGTTTGTGAACTGCTGACTCGAATCTACTCCAGAAGGCTCTCCATCCACGTGGATCTCCGCTGAATGTTGACAATTGCAGCTGAGGCAATTTCACCGCCACGATACTGTTTGCTTGGAGGTTTGCCTCGCTTCCTTGTCTCGACAATTTGGTACTGCTGTCCCGATCTGATGTTTATTTGTGTATATTTTCCAAGTGTTGGATTAGATCGGTTATTTCATCTCTGTATTTGTTTAAAATGGTTATTGCTTTCGTCCTTCGACTCATCAAATTCACAATTCCTCGTTTTCTACTATTTCTGCATATTTCTTCCAGTCTTCTTGTTGTTGTTGGGGAAAAGTATTTCGAAGGATGAACTCTTTCCATTCTTTGTCCACGTCCTCCAGCCTACGTACATATCTTCTCATTTATTATTAATTACAGTGAATAAATGCCATTCTTGAATGGCCTTCAACCTATACGGTGAATTTAGTTTGTAACATTATATTAGTTGCTTACAAGGGTGATTGTGAGCAGATTAAGATATGTGTATAATAATATTCTGACATTTTAAATTGGGCTGCTTTATAACAAACAAAGCTAATTGAACAAAAGACTTACAACTGTTTAACATTGATTAGGAGCAATTTACAAATTAAGTACTGCTCTAAAATGCACATAATGACAGTAATTGTTGGTTGAATGATTGCTTAAGAATTTGAAGTAAAATAATCGTTGGTCTTAGGCAAGTAAGACAAACTTTGGTCTACAAATTCTTGTATCTTTTAGATTTAATGCAAAATTATTCTGATCATTTCGACTCATAAAATTATTTCGGTGTTTCCGATAAGTGTATGAAAATAAAACTTCGAGTTGCAGTATCTGAGTGATATGACATCAGTGGATGTTGTACTGCACTGATTTGAAGCTCTGTAAGTCTTCGCGTCGGTCATGTAAACTGCTTAAAAGTGAATAAAGTAACTAATTCAAAATGAATAAAGATAGGAATAGAGCTACTGGATGTTATGAAGTGTGGGTCAATATCTTAAAGAAGGAATTAATCTGTTGAAATAAAGTAGGTACAATGTAAACAAAGGTAAATAAAGATTTGTTTTGGGACAAGTAATGGGTACATAGATTTGCGGTGGACAATATGCAAAGAATTATTTCGAACACATTGATATGAAATGTGAAAATGGTTCTGCCGCTAATCATATGATCAATTGAGAATCACCCTTTCCGATTCAAGTACTAAGATCAACCCATCAAACCAATTTACTATGAAAAACAATTCAACTCATTAAATAAATATCAAGTGAGGGCGGAAGGCATCGGCAACAAATAAAGCTGAATTTTGGGTCCATCGCCTATGACCAAATAATGATGTCAAAGCGTAGCTTTTATTCATTTTATGCTCTTCATAATTTCATACTTCTATTTTATGCATTGAAGATGACTTTTGCAGTGAAACTATTTTATTATTATACAACCCGCTTTCCGCAGTAGTTATTATCGTAATTTCAAGAAATGAAAAAATAAGAATAGTCTAATAAGTAATTCATCATTCCTCAAGCAATTCAAGCATAACAATATAAAGGATATTTCGGCAATTAAAATGGATTTATCCAAACAGATGTTTGGAGAAATTGAACTGAAATCTCGAGAAGTGTTAAAAAAAAAAAGATGAAAATGGCAATATTTTCTAAATATACGTTTTTGAAATTTATACATCGGAAAATGTTTCTATTGGAAATAATTTTACTTATAGCAAATATTTGCTATCAATTGGATTTAATAAGAGACGACATTTTTAATTTCTCTAAAATCTCTTGGCTACAATTTTCAGAAGAGTATAATAGTAAATGTATAATAGAATTAATGAAAATTCATATAGAAATATGCCATCCGAGTACGGCTACCTATCCATTCATATCTGTCACCATTTCACAAATGTCCGCTCGCGATTTATTACATCGTCGACAACTGAACCGGCAATTTTCAGCCATCCATAGATGATTTTTGTGGCATTCACCTTGAATGACCCAAACGGGACATTGTAAATGCCGATCTGAACATTCTGCAATCAAACATTCATTTCATTCACTTTACCTTAATTTAACAGAGGGATGAATCATATGAGGAGCTTAATGAATGTGACATTCAAGCGGTACAAGGAAAGTAAGAATTGAGAACAAAAACAATAGCTGAAAATTATGAAAACCACAGTGAGCAAAGAAAGCAAAAAAGTGAGATTCGAAGCGTAAATGACTCAATTCAGGCATAATAAAATATAAGCAACGATCACTGAACAAAACTCTAAGCGTCATTGATGTGAAAGGAAGCACAATATCTTGCAAAATCTAAGATGCAGGATGTAAAGGTCGTCTGGAAGTATTGAAGAAATTTGGTGATATTTAAATTATGAAATGAAGTGGGAAGATGGCACCAGTTGTGAAAGATGAAATCTCAAAAATTACTAATCAAAAGCAACTTGTTTAAATTGTTGTATGCTAATCAAGTATAAAACATTTAATAGCTATCTCTATCAGTTTTTATTATCATCTTAAAGTATACTATAAAGAGTGATTCCTTGCTAATCTCTTAATCTCATTATTAAATTCGAACAGTCATTCTAACTATAAATCCAACAATATTATTCGAAGTGTTAATCTCTCATTATATGAGCTTAGTTTTATCTCTTCCAATGATCTACTGATAAGCTATTAACAGCCTAAAACAGATAGATGTAGCCAAAACAAAACTTGCCAGAAACAGTATTATTGTCGCCACAATGGCGAAGCTATGATGTAATGAACAAAGATTACTGTTTTAAGTGATTTTAATCTACTTTGTAACCTTAACATCTGTCGCCACAATGGCGAAGCTATGATGTAATGAACAAAGAGTATTGTTTTAAGTGATTTTAATCTACTTTGTAACCTTAACATCCAAAAAATCCCTCCCAATTTTCTTCCTTACAAAGCCATTTATAGTATCTTGTAATGGTATGGCTCGGTTGGGAAGTGTCTAGCTTGCTTACATCTTTAAATGTTTTATAATTAAGTTATATTAGTGTGTTATGTATCAACTCGTTATTGTAATGTTGTATAATTTTTAATGTTAATCTGTGGTTTAATTACCCAAGTTTGAGGTTTGAATAATAAAGTATTTCACGAAGACTCCCACAGTACACGTACACAGAACGGAACCAGTACAGATTCGAGAATCTACCAGATCGAAGGCAAAGAAGTCAGCGATCTGAACTGTCAAGGAAGGAAACCTACTTTGTTTCGCAAGGAAGCAGAGCAGTAAGAAAGGGTTATTAAATTTGTTTTTACATGGGGGCTGAGCAAAGAAAAAACCAGACCAAGTAAATCAGCAACCTTTTCTTTGAGAGTGAACTTTTGTCAAACTTGTGAACTTAATTGTACTAGTACCTTAATATTTTACACTTTTATATAATTGCACCAATTTTTTTTGATATTGTAATTCTGTTTTCTTTTCTCATTTGTGACTTATACTGGGATTGCTTTTGAACATTACGTACCTATTACTATGAGTGCTGGCATTAGAAGAACAGCTCAAGGAACAGCAGCAAAGCTGCAGGAATTACTTGTGGCCATCCCTCCCTGGATGGAACCACCAGAGAACAGTACCGCGCTGGAAACACGACAACTTTATGAAACCCAACTCAAAAAAGTACAGGACCTAAAGCGCAGAATTGAAGACAGCATACAGCGCTTACAACAAAAAGAACAACGATGAGAAGATATTATGAACATTATGGAAAAAGAACAACTAAAGAAGGAAGAACAACTATATAAAGAGGCCCAAAAAGAAGGTTTTCTACACACACTAGAAATCGGACGAAATGCACTGTTTACGCTAATTTCAAACGTACAACGACTGGAACAAGCTATACAAACCATTGATAAAGAAATAGACAGCACAGAACCTCCAACTCCAGTTTCGACCGCACCACTTGTCAGTCAAATGCAAATTCCAAAAATGGAAATGAGGACTTTTGATGGCACCCTTACTGCATGGCCAGTATTCTGGGATTGGTTCCGAATCGCCGTACATGATCAGCCAATCCCTCCGCTAAACAAACTAACGTACCTTCGGGCCTGTCTTCTGGGAGCAGCAGCCTCAGTCATAGAACCCTACGCGCTACGGACCCAGAATTATGAAGTAGTTCTCGCAGCACTAAAAAAGCGATATGAACGGCCGGCAGCAATCAAACAAGCTCTATACAGAGAACTAGAAAGATTGCCTAGAGCGAAAGAAGGTAATCTACGAACCACTATAGAAGCTATTGATCGAATAATAGAATTACTCGGATTCCAAGGGGAAGATGTTAATTCAACTCTTATAATCTATCTCATAAAACAAAAGCTTCCAAAGTCCATATTGGAGAAAATAGAATACGAGAAATCTGAATGGACTGAAGAAAATGTGGCAAGTATATTAGGCTATGCCTCAAAAGAATCCTACAGTCCGCATTGGGACACAATGGAGATGTCAAAACTGACATCAGCACTACCAACAATCAACACGAAACATAATCTCCCGGCAAGAAAAAATGAAGAACCTTAACGCACCCACCTAGAACGAACAGAAGGTGTTCGTTCTGCACAAAACCACATCGTACTCATGAATGCCGAAAATTTTCTACACCTGATGAACGCTCGAAACGAGTGGTAGAACTAAAATTATGTTTTTTGTGCTTGAAAGAAGGACATAGATCAAAAGATTGCAAAGCTTCACAGTGCTTCAAATGCGGGCGAAGACACCATCCGGCATTATGCTCACCTGCAAACAACACGGACAATAAAGTTACGAAGAACACACCAGTAAATCAAACAACAATCCACCTTGCAACGACAGAAACTAATGCAACATTCGCAAATATCAGAACATCTCCCAATAACCTTACGCCATTGTGGTGTATAGAAGGATTTGCCAGTAACCCACGAAATCACCATAATAGTAAAAAAGTAATGGTACTCCTGGATACAGGCAGCGAAAGATCCTATATCACAAAAAATCTCGCACAGACATTAAAAATGACTGACAGTCAGCACGAGACACTGTCAGTTGGACCTTTCGCAGCAACAAAACCAATCACAATGGAAACCAGACGACTTCAGGTCGTCCTTGAAAGCCAGGATCGCCAAACCAAAGAAGTAGTAACCGTCAACACAGTTCCTAGTATCTTACACCGCCCGCTACAATACGCCAAAATAAAAATGAATGTAAGACAACGACATGATATCCAAACAGCGTTACAGGAACCTGAATTACTTTTGGGGGCAGATGTCATTTCAAGAATTCTCCTACCCCAAACAACTCTTCGCCAAGGCAATTTTATTATAATTGCGACAACACTAGGTCAAATAGTAACGCGAGCAGAACCGCCACAATCAATCGACAGCAACGTCTGCACGGTAACAGTGGACCCCGTCGAAACATTTTGGAACCTTGAACTGATGGGAATCAAGGAAGACGAAGTCAAAGAAGAAGATATCATAGCTCAGGAACATTTTGACCGAAATGTCCACACTAATGAAGAAGGAAGAATAGTGGTAAGCTTTCCCTGGAGACCAAAGCAGGATAATTTGCGCCCACTATCAGACAATTTTGCACTCTCGTCCGCAAGACTTTACTCCCAATGGAACAAATTACAATCAAAACCCGAATTAATTTCGCGGTACCATCAGACCATTCAAAACCATATCGCGAATGGAATAATAGAACCCACAACGCGCCAACACAACAACGAATATTTCCTCCCGCACCAGCCGATTTGGAATGAGAACAGTATTTCAACCAAATTACGTGTTGTCTTTGATGCAAGTGCAAAGCTACAAGGACAATCAAGCTTAAATGAATATATTTTACGGGGCCCAGTAATACTCCCACAGTTATTAGGTGTAGTAATGCGATGGAGATTACCACCAATTGCAATTATCGCCGACATAGAAAAAGCTTTCCATCAATTAACTTTGCACATAGATGACAGGAAATTTACAAAATTCCTTTGGCTTAAGGACATATCACGTCCTCCGACGACTACAAACTTAGCGATTTTTCAATTCGCTCGATTACCATTTGGTATCATCTGCAGCCCGTTTCTCCTGGCAGCAGCCATACGATATGCTCTCCAAAAGAGAAACACTTCTCTGGCTAAAGAGCTTGAATCAAATATGTACGTTGATAATATTCTACTAACAGCTCAAAATCTCAAAGAAGCTCATCACAAATACGAACTGACGAAGCAGTACTTTGCTTCAATTAAAATGAACCTAAGGCAACTTAAATCAAACAAAGAAGATTTCAACAATTCACTACCCAACGAAGATCTACTCTCAGGCACAACAGTAAAAATGTTAGGAATATTATGGAACACAAGTGCGGACCAAATAATCCTGGAACTGAAGGAATTACCAAAAGCAACAACAAAGAGAACCATCCTATCCGCAGTGACAAGTGTATTTGATCCACTAGGATGGATTTCTCCTGTTCTCATACCCTTTAAGACTTTCCTCCAAGAACTATGGCGAGATAAACTAGCTTGGGACGAACCTCTTAGCGTCGAACGATTATCCGAGTGGAACAAACTTTCTCAGTCATGGACGCAGGAAACATTCCTCCTCATGCGGCATATTAAAATAGAGGAAACTAGCTCGATGCATATCTTTGCAGATGCTTCAGCTAAAGCATATGGGGCCGTAGCATACTTGCTGACTCCCGGTCAAACCGCCAAGTTATGGCTGGCCAAAACACGTCTCGCACCATTAAAGGCCACCACTATTCCCAGGTTAGAACTATTAGCGGTACTAATTGCAACTCGTTTAGCTGTAACTATTCGAAAGGAACTTCAAAGGAAAAACCTACCAATAACGGTGTGGAGCGATTCTCAAATAGTCCTTTGTTGGCTATTCAGTTCTACGAGACAACCAAGATTCGTAGAAAACCGCTTAAAAGAATGCAGGCAAGCGAACGTATCCTTTCAACATGTACCGACAAGGGAAAATCCAGCTGATACTTTGTCCAGGGGGATGTCTCCCGCAGAATTAAAAACTGCGACCCTGTGGTGGAATGGACCAACATGGCTATCAAATGGAGAAAACATACCAGCCTGGATCCCTCCAATACAAAGTTTATCAAAGGATAATAATGAAACACAAGCTCAACAGGACCAAGAAAGTGTATTGACAGTAGCGCAAACACTTAGAACACCACATCCACTTTCAACACTGCTGGAAATACAAAAATTCGGTTCTTGGAAAAACCTAATCAGTACTATCAGTCAAATTTATCGCGCTGCTGATAGAATGCTGAAGAAGAAAGAGCTCACTTCATGCGAATATTGGCAGAAAGCAATACATTTTGTCATTCAGAAAGACCAGCAACTGCTAGCAGACTATAATCAGCACGTTACGCAAACAGATAAAACAGGGATTATACGATATGTTTCTCGCATGGAAAACATGGACAACATCGAGAACCATCCTGCTTTATTGGATAGACATTCACCCATAGTACCATTACTAGTATTCGACTTCCATAACGACGCATTCCATGCTGGTCCAAGCATTACTTTAACAAAATTTAGAGAAAAGTACTGGATATTTCAAGGAAGAAGAACAGTATCTCGTATTTTACATAACTGTCAACGTTGTAAACGGTGGAGAGCTCATCCATTTTCGCTACCTAAATTTCCACCCTTTCCAATAACACGCATCACCCGTGCACGAGCTTTTCAACATACAGGATTGGATTATCTGGGACCTATACATGTACGAAGAACCGACACAGTAGAAAAAAGATGGATTCTACTCCTAACCTGTTTTGTAACCAGGGCAGTTCACATCGAAATAACCGACGATTTATCAAGTATAGGCTGCCTTCAAGCACTTAGACGATTCTTCGCACGAAGAGGATATCCATGCTCGTTGTACAGTGACCAAGGCACCCAAATGATGCACGTTCATGGAACCTTGCTTAATGAACTGGACAAATTACGTCAAGAACCAAAAGTACAAGCGTTTTTAAGGCCTTTAAATATAGAATGGAAGCATACTGTCCCACACGCACCTTGGGCTGGAGGATTATATGAACGATTAATTTCAATCTTCAAAAGTATATTCCGAGTAGCGGTCGGGAAACAGCTCCTAGACAGCTCAGAAATGACTACAGTGGCGATAGAAATTGAAGCAATAATAAATTCTCGTCCTTTGACCATAATTGATGACGAGACTATGCAGCCACTACGACCTATGGATTTTCTCAGCTCACAAGGATACGCAGTATCTCCACTACCTATCCGACGAGAACATAGTCGAGATTACCTGTTGAACTACTGGAAGGAAGGTGCAATAATAGCGGATGAATTTTGGGAAAAATGGCAAACGCAATACCTTCAAACACTACGAGACCGCAAACAAAGAGAACACAAAGGACCACACGCGCAGACTAGACGTATTCCACAAGTGGGAGAGATTGTCTTGGTGCGCACAGGAGCAGTACCCAGAGGATGTTGGCCTCTGGCGCGCATCACCAAGTTAATAGCACAAGCTGGTAATATTCGAGCGGCCCAACTTAAAATGTCCAATGACACATTTGGGAAAGACCATTGAACCACCTCTACCCCTTAGAACTGAGCATCAGTCAAAACAAACAGTACCAAGTCGTGGACCCGAATATCGAACTAGAAGATGACGAAGATGAAGAAAAGCTATCCATCCGTCCTCGATTCGGCGGAAGAAAAACAATGCCAAAACAGCTAAGAACAGGCTGAAAACAAGTTCAGTCATTTAGCTTGCTACTTTTCTCGAGTCGAGAGTGTCGCCACAATGGCGAAGCTATGATGTAATGAACAAAGATTACTGTTTTAAGTGATTTTAATCTGCTTTGTAACTTAACATCTGTCGCCACAATGGCGAAGCTATGATGTAATGAACAAAGAGTATTGTTTTAAGTGATTTTAATCTACTTTGTAACCTTAACATCCAAAAAATCCCTCCCAATTTTCTTCCTTACAAAGCCATTTATAGTATCTTGTAATGGTATGGCTCGGTTGGGAAGTGTCTAGCTTGCTTACATCTTTAAATGTTTTATAATTAAGTTATATTCGTGTGTTATGTATCAACTCGTTATTGTAATGTTGTATAATTTTTAATGTTAATCTGTGGTTTAATTACCCAAGTTTGAGGTTTGAATAATAAAGTATTTCACGAAGATTCCCACAGTACACGTACACAGAACGGAACCAGTACAGATTCGAGAATCTGCCAGTATCGAAGGCAAAGAAGTCAACGATCTGAACTGTCAAGGAAGGAAACCTACTTTGTTTCGCAAGGAAGCAGAGCAGTAAGAAAGGGTTATTAAATTTGTCTTTACATCCGTTATATATTCATTGATAAGTCTTGTGTATATGTATAAGACATTTGCGCTTATCCAAATCATATCATGCGCACAATCAATAATGCAAATCAGCAATTCTTTTCATTCTTTTTTTTTAAAATTGAAAAAAATTTTTAAATTAAAATTGATTTATTGATTTATATAATTAACAACGTTCATCTATTTTATTGTCTCTTCTTGTACGGTTTAAAATTTTTGTTCAAAATTTTTTGCAAATTATAATTGAATGAAAATTCGTTCCTAAAATTTTTTAAAAAAAAATTCTTTATAAAATTTAAAATTTCATTTTTAGCAATTTAAAAGCTCCGAGAATACGTAAATATTGCATATAATGTTTGCCCCAAAACTATAAGTAACAAAATTAAATATTTTGGAAATTATAAAAAACTGCTACTTTAAGAATTTGAAAATAATTTCTTAGGATATTTTCTGCAATTAAATTTTGTGAGTGAAAACACTTCATAAATTTCTTAAATTCTATGTGTATTATAACTTCAACACATTTGAAATTTTTATAGAAATTATTTCAGACCCTATTAATAAGTTTTTTAATATATAAAAAGCTTCAATCATATGAATTTTTATCAACGATTAAAATCCAAATAATTCTGACAAGAAAGCAATACTTAAAAGTATTATTGAGCGTATGGTGCCATTATTTTGCTATGAAAATAATTTTCAAATTAATGATTCATTTTTTAAATTAAAATATGTTCCATGTACCAGAAATTTAGTTAAGTTTTTAAGGTGTAATTTTAATTAATGATTTCGTCTCTCATTATAATAAGTTTTCGATCGTTTTTTTGTTTTTTATTTTCTTTTACTGTGAAAAAAAATTTACTTTATTATTGTCATAATAAAGTATAAACTTACTAATTAATCGATTAAATTTCTTCTTTTTTCATTTTTAAAACAACCTTAAATTGAATCCTATATACTACCCTAATTCTCGTAAAATTTTCCCGGTTGAATTCAAATTTCAACCAAATTAAATTTCATCCCATTTATATTTGTCACTGATAGCTTTTTGAGGTAAATCAATAATACTATTCAATTGATTTCAAAAAATGTTTGAAACAAATAAAATATGATATTATTGATATGAAAATTTCATTTGAGCAAAAAATTTTCGNCTATGATGTAATGAACAAAGAGTATTGTTTTAAGTGATTTTAATCTACTTTGTAACCTTAACATCCAAAAAATCCCTCCCAATTTTCTTCCTTACAAAGCCATTTATAGTATCTTGTAATGGCATGGCTCGGTTGGGAAGTGTCTAGCTTGCTTACATCTTTAAATGTTTTATAATTAAGTTATATTCGTGTGTTATGTATCAACTCGTTATTGTAATGTTGTATAATTTTTAATGTTAATCTGTGGTTTAATTACCCAAGTTTGAGGTTTGAATAATAAAGTATTTCACGAAGATTCCCACAGTACACGTACACAGAACGGAACCAGTACAGATTCGAGAATCTGCCAGTATCGAAGGCAAAGAAGTCAACGATCTGAACTGTCAAGGAAGGAAACCTACTTTGTTTCGCAAGGAAGCAGAGCAGTAAGAAAGAGTTATTAAATTTGTCTTTACATCCGTTATATATTCATTGATAAGTCTTGTGTATATGTATAAGACATTTGCGCTTATCCAAATCATATCATGCGCACAATCAATAATGCAAATCAGCAATTCTTTTCATTCTTTTTTTTTAAAATTGAAAAAAATTTTTAAATTAAAATTGATTTATTGATTTATATAATTAACAACGTTCATCTATTTTATTGTCTCTTCTTGTACGGTTTAAAATTTTTGTTCAAAATTTTTTGCAAATTATAATTGAATGAAAATTCGTTCCTAAAATTTTTTAAAAAAAAATTCTTTATAAAATTTAAAATTTCATTTTTAGCAATTTAAAAGCTCCGAGAATACGTAAATATTGCATATAATGTTTGCCCCAAAACTATAAGTAACAAAATTAAATATTTTGGAAATTATAAAAAACTGCTACTTTAAGAATTTGAAAATAATTTCTTAGGATATTTTCTGCAATTAAATTTTGTGAGTGAAAACACTTCATAAATTTCTTAAATTCTATGTGTATTATAACTTCAACACATTTGAAATTTTTATAGAAATTATTTCAGACCCTATTAATAAGTTTTTTAATATATAAAAAGCTTCAATCATATGAATTTTTATCAACGATTAAAATCCAAATAATTCTGACAAGAAAGCAATACTTAAAAGTATTATTGAGCGTATGGTGCCATTATTTTGCTATGAAAATAATTTTCAAATTAATGATTCATTTTTTAAATTAAAATATGTTCCATGTACCAGAAATTTAGTTAAGTTTTTAAGGTGTAATTTTAATTAATGATTTCGTCTCTCATTATAATAAGTTTTCGATCGTTTTTTTGTTTTTTATTTTCTTTTACTGTGAAAAAAAATTTACTTTATTATTGTCATAATAAAGTATAAACTTACTAATTAATCGATTAAATTTCTTCTTTTTTCATTTTTAAAACAACCTTAAATTGAATCCTATATACTACCCTAATTCTCGTAAAATTTTCCCGGTTGAATTCAAATTTCAACCAAATTAAATTTCATCCCATTTATATTTGTCACTGATAGCTTTTTGAGGTAAATCAATAATACTATTCAATTGATTTCAAAAAATGTTTGAAACAAATAAAATATGATATTATTGATATGAAAATTTCATTTGAGCAAAAAATTTTCGTCTTAATTTACCAAACTGCATTGAATTTTGTTGGGAATTTTGATGATTTCGTTTATTTCTTTTTCTTTTTTTTGTAAAATGCAACTAAGAAATTATTACAAATTCAATAAAAATTAAATAATTTTTATAGAATATTTTCACATAAAAATTGTAATTTCTAAGTTTCAAATATTTAACTTTTTTTTTTCTCATTCAAATTAGATCTGATTGCTATTTCGGTATTAAAAATTAGTCTAATCATTAAAAAAAAAACTATGTCTTCTTTCGCAATTTATGACTAAGTGATGTTGCTTTAAACTTTTTTGAACTTATAAATACTATTGTCATTTCGTATGTGAAATATTTAAAAATCTGAATCAATTTGTTTTTTTAAAAAATATCCGAAGATTAAAACTTTAAGAGTTCGCAATGAGTTTTTTTTAAAGTTCTAGTTACGTAAGTTTTTTTTGTCTTCTTTTCTAAAATAATAATCTAAAATTTAAAATCAAACTAAGGAAAATTTAAAAAAAACTCCATTTTTTCATAATTTATTATGCCTAAAATCAATTTATGTTTTCTTTAATACTATGAAAACTAAAATTCCTTAAAAAATGTTGCCATAAACATTTCATCAAACATCAGACATTTTATATCAATGAACTTAAAGAAAAAAAGTCTCGTGATTTTATTTTTTAAGTAGTTACGACATAATAGAAATGAGAAAGTTGAATAATTTTGATATGAACCGAATTGAGTTGAATTGAATTGAATAAATTAATGATTTTTAATTACAAAAGCCATATTTTGCTAAAAAAATAAATTATTACCCATTCATTTTCACTTTGTTTTCTTTTTCCAGTTTTGTTAAATATTACCTTTTAAAAGGAAACAAAAGAGCAAGCAGAAAAAAAATCAAATTTTNCATAAATTTCTTAAATTCTATGTGTATTATAACTTCAACACATTTGAAATTTTTATAGAAATTATTTCAGACCCTATTAATAAGTTTTTTAATATATAAAAAGCTTCAATCATATGAATTTTTATCAACGATTAAAATCCAAATAATTCTGACAAGAAAGCAATACTTAAAAGTATTATTGAGCGTATGGTGCCATTATTTTGCTATGAAAATAATTTTCAAATTAATGATTCATTTTTTAAATTAAAATATGTTCCATGTACCAGAAATTTAGTTAAGTTTTTAAGGTGTAATTTTAATTAATGATTTCGTCTCTCATTATAATAAGTTTTCGATCGTTTTTTTGTTTTTTATTTTCTTTTACTGTGAAAAAAAATTTACTTTATTATTGTCATAATAAAGTATAAACTTACTAATTAATCGATTAAATTTCTTCTTTTTTCATTTTTAAAACAACCTTAAATTGAATCCTATATACTACCCTAATTCTCGTAAAATTTTCCCGGTTGAATTCAAATTTCAACCAAATTAAATTTCATCCCATTTATATTTGTCACTGATAGCTTTTTGAGGTAAATCAATAATACTATTCAATTGATTTCAAAAAATGTTTGAAACAAATAAAATATGATATTATTGATATGAAAATTTCATTTGAGCAAAAAATTTTCGTCTTAATTTACCAAACTGCATTGAATTTTGTTGGGAATTTTGATGATTTCGTTTATTTCTTTTTCTTTTTTTTGTAAAATGCAACTAAGAAATTATTACAAATTCAATAAAAATTAAATAATTTTTATAGAATATTTTCACATAAAAATTGTAATTTCTAAGTTTCAAATATTTAACTTTTTTTTTTCTCATTCAAATTAGATCTGATTGCTATTTCGGTATTAAAAATTAGTCTAATCATTAAAAAAAAAACTATGTCTTCTTTCGCAATTTATGACTAAGTGATGTTGCTTTAAACTTTTTTGAACTTATAAATACTATTGTCATTTCGTATGTGAAATATTTAAAAATCTGAATCAATTTGTTTTTTTAAAAAATATCCGAAGATTAAAACTTTAAGAGTTCGCAATGAGTTTTTTTTAAAGTTCTAGTTACGTAAGTTTTTTTTGTCTTCTTTTCTAAAATAATAATCTAAAATTTAAAATCAAACTAAGGAAAATTTAAAAAAAACTCCATTTTTTCATAATTTATTATGCCTAAAATCAATTTATGTTTTCTTTAATACTATGAAAACTAAAATTCCTTAAAAAATGTTGCCATAAACATTTCATCAAACATCAGACATTTTATATCAATGAACTTAAAGAAAAAAAGTCTCGTGATTTTATTTTTTAAGTAGTTACGACATAATAGAAATGAGAAAGTTGAATAATTTTGATATGAACCGAATTGAGTTGAATTGAATTGAATAAATTAATGATTTTTAATTACAAAAGCCATATTTTGCTAAAAAAATAAATTATTACCCATTCATTTTCACTTTGTTTTCTTTTTCCAGTTTTGTTAAATATTACCTTTTAAAAGGAAACAAAAGAGCAAGCAGAAAAAAAATCAAATTTTCAAAAAATCAGAAAAAATTTAGGTTTTGAAATAAATCAAAATTTTTTCTTTTTATGAGAAATTCAAATAATTATTTTTTTATAATTTTTTTTTAATTCAAATAATCATTATTTTTTATAATTATTCTTAGTTAATCAAATAACATTATATGTTAATTTCATTTGATTAATTTAAATATTTGTGTATTGATATATCAAAGTTCTATTATCAATTTCATATATTCGTATCACTAAACTAATCATACAACTTTCTTTTTTTTGTAAAATGCAACTAAGAAATTATTACAAATTCAATAAAAATTAAATAATTTTTATAGAATATTTTCACATAAAAATTGTAATTTCTAAGTTTCAAATATTTAACTTTTTTTTTTCTCATTCAAATTAGATCTGATTGCTATTTCGGTATTAAAAATTAGTCTAATCATTAAAAAAAAAACTATGTCTTCTTTCGCAATTTATGACTAAGTGATGTTGCTTTAAACTTTTTTGAACTTATAAATACTATTGTCATTTCGTATGTGAAATATTTAAAAATCTGAATCAATTTGTTTTTTTAAAAAATATCCGAAGATTAAAACTTTAAGAGTTCGCAATGAGTTTTTTTTAAAGTTCTAGTTACGTAAGTTTTTTTTGTCTTCTTTTCTAAAATAATAATCTAAAATTTAAAATCAAACTAAGGAAAATTTAAAAAAAACTCCATTTTTTCATAATTTATTATGCCTAAAATCAATTTATGTTTTCTTTAATACTATGAAAACTAAAATTCCTTAAAAAATGTTGCCATAAACATTTCATCAAACATCAGACATTTTATATCAATGAACTTAAAGAAAAAAAGTCTCGTGATTTTATTTTTTAAGTAGTTACGACATAATAGAAATGAGAAAGTTGAATAATTTTGATATGAACCGAATTGAGTTGAATTGAATTGAATAAATTAATGATTTTTAATTACAAAAGCCATATTTTGCTAAAAAAATAAATTATTACCCATTCATTTTCACTTTGTTTTCTTTTTCCAGTTTTGTTAAATATTACCTTTTAAAAGGAAACAAAAGAGCAAGCAGAAAAAAAATCAAATTTTCAAAAAATCAGAAAAAATTTAGGTTTTGAAATAAATCAAAATTTTTTCTTTTTATGAGAAATTCAAATAATTATTTTTTTATAATTTTTTTTTAATTCAAATAATCATTATTTTTTATAATTATTCTTAGTTAATCAAATAACATTATATGTTAATTTCATTTGATTAATTTAAATATTTGTGTATTGATATATCAAAGTTCTATTATCAATTTCATATATTCGTATCACTAAACTAATCATACAACTTTCTTTTTTCAACATTTTTTAATTCTTCATAATTTGTTGTGGAAGCAAAATTTGTCTTGGAAGATTTGATAATTTAATTTATTATTTCGGGAGAGGTTGTTGATTGCAGGGAAATTTGTTGCAATGTAGATGTAAGTATGTGGGGTAACAGAGGAAGAGAATAATCTTTTATTAACAGAAGCAACCGTGCAATCTTGATAGATCCAACAAAAACTGATGCATTATATATGTTAAGATGTGGAAGTGGTTTATAATCAGACATTTTTACAAAGAATAAATCGTTTAGACATGATAATGAGTTACTTGAACAATAGGTTACAATGAACAATAGTTACAATGCAAGGGATTGCATGGATATCACAAAGAACTTACATTGGGTGGCAACTATAATTGGTTACAATAGANTCTATTGTAACCAATTATAGTTGCCACCCAATGTAAGTTCTTTGTGATATCCATGCAATCCCTTGCATTGTAACTATTGTTCATTGTAACCTATTGTTCAAGTAACTCATTATCATGTCTAAACGATTTCTTTTTTGTCTGATTATAAACCACTCCCACATCTTAACATATATAATGCATCAGTTTTGTTGGATCTATCAAGATTGTACGGTTGCTTCTGTTAATAAAGGATTATTCTCTTCCTCTGTTACCCCACATACTTGCATCTACATCCAACGAATCTCCCTGCAATCAACAACCTCTCTCGAAATAAAATTAAATTATCAAATCTTAAATCGTTT
>SSBO01000042.1:10689-26164 GCA_005281725.1 Wuchereria bancrofti | reverse complement strand
ATGGCTCGGTTGGGAAGTGTCTAGCTTGCTTACATCTTTAAATGTTTTATAATTAAGTTATATTCGTGTGTTATGTATCAACTCGTTATTGTAATATTGTATAATTTTTAATGTTAATCTGTGGTTTAATTACCCAAGTTTGAGGTTTGAATAATAAAGTATTTCACGAAGACTCCCACAGTACACGTACACAGAACGGAACCAGTACAGATTCGAGAATCTACCAGTATCGAAGGCAAAGAAGTCAACGATCTGAACTGTCAAGGAAGGAAACCTACTTTGTTTCGCAAGGAAGCAGAGCAGTAAGAAAGGGTTATTAAATTTGTTTTTACAACAATAAAAGTATAATTATATTGTGCAGGATATAATATAGGAAAGGACAATTTGAGAAATTTTAATTTATAATTATTTAAAAACGTAATATTTACTAAAATTCGTTTGAAATACCTATTTTGAAAAGGTTCATATTTAAAGTACTTAAAAATTTAACAATTGAATAAATTCGCATATCAAAATTTTCAATTAAGAAATATGCGAATAAAATTCGCATATACATTTAATTTTCTAAAAAAAATAAAAAAAATTACTGTAATTTTAAAACACTACTACTTACTATAATATATTATTTACTAATCTGCAAAATTAATTTGTTTCAGATGTGCAAGATTGTGATGAAAAAAATGATCTGACATCCTATCATAATATCATGAATCTATGCCTTTACGATGGTTGCATTGTTGATACTTTTCCAAATGCGCCATTTTTTTTAAAATATTTGAAATTTAATTGTGTATTATAGTATGCACAATTACATTTCAAATATTTTAAGCACTGGTAATTATTTATCAGAATAACAAATATTCTTTAATTTTTGTTTTGATGTTAACAAATGAAATTTTCGACCAAAAGTAAAAAAAAAGAAATAACAGGAAAAAAAGCACGTACATAAATATACAAGTACATAAATAAATAATTATGCGAATGCTTAATTTAAGCATAGGTGGAAATTTTTATGCAATTACCACAAGCAACATGTAAAAAAAACTTAGTAAGAAACAGTAAAAAAGGAAAAGAATGCATAAAGATTTTAGCGTTCAGTTTACGAATTCAAAAAAAAAATAATAAATAAATAAATAAATAAAAAGAAATAGGTAATTGAAATATTTCGCTTTTTTCATTTAATATATAATTTAATATATAATTTGATTAAATAAATCTAAAATTCGATTGCATTATTTTGGAAATGATATATAATTCTATTTGTTGAAAAAAAATGATTAATTAGCATTAATTTTCATAATATAACAACTTATCCATCTCGTTAAGTATTTTTTAATGCTTTTATATTTTTTTAATGTTTTTTTGCTTGTTGAATATTTATTGGAATTTCTTATAAATTCANTAAGTGATTTTAATCTACTTTGTAACCTTAACATCCAAAAAATCCCTCCCAATTTTCTTCCTTACAAAGCCATTTATAGTATCTTGTAATGGCATGGCTCGGTTGGGAAGTGTCTAGCTTGCTTACATCTTTAAATGTTTTATAATTAAGTTATATTCGTGTGTTATGTATCAACTCGTTATTGTAATGTTGTATAATTTTTAATGTTAATCTGTGGTTTAATTACCCAAGTTTGAGGTTTGAATAATAAAGTATTTCACGAAGACTCCCACAGTACACGTACACAGAACGGAACCAGTACAGATTCGAGAATCTACCAGTATCGAAGGCAAAGAAGTCAACGATCTGAACTGTCAAGGAAGGAAACCTACTTTGTTTCGCAAGGAAGCAGAGCAGTAAGAAAGGGTTATTAAATTTGTTTTTACAACAATAAAAGTATAATTATATTGTGCAGGATATAATATAGGAAAGGACAATTTGAGAAATTTTAATTTATAATTATTTAAAAACGTAATATTTACTAAAATTCGTTTGAAATACCTATTTTGAAAAGGTTCATATTTAAAGTACTTAAAAATTTAACAATTGAATAAATTCGCATATCAAAATTTTCAATTAAGAAATATGCGAATAAAATTCGCATATACATTTAATTTTCTAAAAAAAATAAAAAAAATTACTGTAATTTTAAAACACTACTACTTACTATAATATATTATTTACTAATCTGCAAAATTAATTTGTTTCAGATGTGCAAGATTGTGATGAAAAAAATGATCTGACATCCTATCATAATATCATGAATCTATGCCTTTACGATGGTTGCATTGTTGATACTTTTCCAAATGCGCCATTTTTTTTAAAATATTTGAAATTTAATTGTGTATTATAGTATGCACAATTACATTTCAAATATTTTAAGCACTGGTAATTATTTATCAGAATAACAAATATTCTTTAATTTTTGTTTTGATGTTAACAAATGAAATTTTCGACCAAAAGTAAAAAAAAAGAAATAACAGGAAAAAAAGCACGTACATAAATATACAAGTACATAAATAAATAATTATGCGAATGCTTAATTTAAGCATAGGTGGAAATTTTTATGCAATTACCACAAGCAACATGTAAAAAAAACTTAGTAAGAAACAGTAAAAAAGGAAAAGAATGCATAAAGATTTTAGCGTTCAGTTTACGAATTCAAAAAAAAAATAATAAATAAATAAATAAATAAAAAGAAATAGGTAATTGAAATATTTCGCTTTTTTCATTTAATATATAATTTGATTAAATAAATCTAAAATTCGATTGCATTATTTTGGAAATGATATATAATTCTATTTGTTGAAAAAAAATGATTAATTAGCATTAATTTTCATAATATAACAACTTATCCATCTCGTTAAGTATTTTTTAATGCTTTTATATTTTTTTAATGTTTTTTTGCTTGTTGAATATTTATTGGAATTTCTTATAAATTCACAACTATAACGCTACGGTTGATTAAGTTAGTTGCAATGTTGTCAGTTTAAGTGCTAATAGTTTTTTTTCCTATTTTCTAGAAACATTACAGATTTATGTTATTGATTAACATAAGATAATATTACCAATTTGAAGAATTTTAACTTTAATAGTATTTCTTGAACTAAAATCCTTTAAAAGAAGCAAAATTATTAATGCTGATTAAGAAAGATTTATTTGTCTAAACTAATGAAGCAATTTTATCAGCTAATCTATCCTAACATTATCATTTTTAAACACTATCGCTTTATTAAATAAGATAGCAAAGATTGCCATTTATATTTTTAAACATTATTACTTTCAAATATTATCATTTCGTTATCTAATCTATATTATAATCATACCTTTTTTCAAAAGTATTACCTTACTTTTTTTTAAAAAAAATAGGAGAAATTAATTATACGATTCATACGATATGATGTAAATTTAATAATGAATGGATGCTATCTAATTAATTCAATTTGAAAAAAGAAAAATAAAAAACTCCGTGCTGTCCTGATTTTGATTTGAGTTAATTAGTTCGCACTTTTAGCTAAAATTTTGACATTCTAATATCAAACTTTTTACGGTAAATTTTGAATATATCCATTCAATTTATGATGTCATTCTAATTGATATTCTTCAATTTCAAAATGAAGACTAAGCAATTCAAAACAATTAGTAGTCACAATTTTTGCTTAAAAAAAATGATTGCAAATGTAAAAAAATTTAGCACTGAAGCAATAAATTTAATTGCTTTTAAATTTTTTAATTCACTTTATCTTATGCTTATGAAACTTTTAAAATTCTGCACAATCCTTCTGCAAAATTTTTTTATTTTCTAACTTATTCCTTACAGTAAAGTAGAGGAATAAAATATAAATTAAGCAAAAGAAAATATAATGTAAACAAGATTTGCAAGGTAAATTTAATATAATGCAAATGAAACATAATTTCAATGTAATATAGATTTAATAAAATTAAAAAAAAATTTGAGAAAGAGCAAAAGGGCGAGAAACAAAGAAAGAAATAAATTTTTGAGAAATATAATAGAATCCAATTATGCGAAAGGATAGAACATGGAACGGAAAAAGCAATAGTGAATTGAAATTAAAGAAAGTCAGCAAAAATTGTTTAAAATCCTAAAAGTATTAGAAGACGAAGTAAAAGCTTCAAAAATTTTTGTTTACTGCTTCTCAATCATATGTAATGATACATTTTTCATTTTCACTTTCTGTTTATTAGAATTTTCTTTTCTTTCGTCTCTTTTTTTTTCTTTTTTTTTGCTTAATTTTTTTTTAAAGAAAACAAAATAAAGGAGGAAAAGAAAAAATTGAAATTTTTATGTATTAAGAAAAGAGAATTTTCTCACTTTTTTCTTAAAGAATTTCAAATATGTATACTTTTCTTTTTGAATTCTTACAAAATAAACAGAGTTGAAATAATGATTGATAAATTAATAATATAAAAAGTTTCAAAGTTCTAGATTGAAAAATAATTTCTTTTTCTTTGTCAGTTGTCAACAAATTTAATAATTTTCTTTTTGTTTATCAACAAAACTTCATAAAATAATAGAAAAGAAAAAAAGGTTGAAAGAACAAGGAAGTTATTGCTAAATCTGCAAATAATTTTTTTTTAACAAAGTCTATTTACTTTCAATTAGTCAATTTTTGTTTTTCTATTTTAAAAATTTTAACCAAATTTTTTCAATTAACATAAAATTAAAGTAATAAGCGACTGTTTTATTTTTTGTTCCGATTATTTATCTAATTAAAGTTTGCTGTGTAAATTGGAAACTTGTTACTAAAATATTTAATATTACTTTGAACGACTTATGTATAATATACTTATATAATTTTTTTTCGTAATAATTTTTTTTCGATTCAAATTCAGAAAATGATTATTTTGAGTGCCGATGTCTCAATTGTTTGACATTTGGAAATATTTGCCAGACTACAGCATATTTAAATACATCATCTCTATCATCACTACTTTTGATATTAAAGTTCATCCGCCAGCAATTTATAGTGTTCATATTTTAAATTATTTTCAGGTCAGACCATTTGTTGGAACTATTTTAATCTTTACAAATAAATTACAAAATTTTTTGCTAGTTTTATTGTTCTCATTGATTTTCAATTTAAATTATTTTTAATTAAAAAAGTATTTTTTTGGTATGTTTTTATATGTTACAAGCATTGTTGTTGAGAAATTCATAACCANAAAAAATGATTGCAAATGTAAAAAAATTTAGCACTGAAGCAATAAATTTAATTGCTTTTAAATTTTTTAATTCACTTTATCTTATGCTTATGAAACTTTTAAAATTCTGCACAATCCTTCTGCAAAATTTTTTTATTTTCTAACTTATTCCTTACAGTAAAGTAGAGGAATAAAATATAAATTAAGCAAAAGAAAATATAATGTAAACAAGATTTGCAAGGTAAATTTAATATAATGCAAATGAAACATAATTTCAATGTAATATAGATTTAATAAAATTAAAAAAAAATTTGAGAAAGAGCAAAAGGGCGAGAAACAAAGAAAGAAATAAATTTTTGAGAAATATAATAGAATCCAATTATGCGAAAGGATAGAACATGGAACGGAAAAAGCAATAGTGAATTGAAATTAAAGAAAGTCAGCAAAAATTGTTTAAAATCCTAAAAGTATTAGAAGACGAAGTAAAAGCTTCAAAAATTTTTGTTTACTGCTTCTCAATCATATGTAATGATACATTTTTCATTTTCACTTTCTGTTTATTAGAATTTTCTTTTCTTTCGTCTCTTTTTTTTTCTTTTTTTTTGCTTAATTTTTTTTTAAAGAAAACAAAATAAAGGAGGAAAAGAAAAAATTGAAATTTTTATGTATTAAGAAAAGAGAATTTTCTCACTTTTTTCTTAAAGAATTTCAAATATGTATACTTTTCTTTTTGAATTCTTACAAAATAAACAGAGTTGAAATAATGATTGATAAATTAATAATATAAAAAGTTTCAAAGTTCTAGATTGAAAAATAATTTCTTTTTCTTTGTCAGTTGTCAACAAATTTAATAATTTTCTTTTTGTTTATCAACAAAACTTCATAAAATAATAGAAAAGAAAAAAAGGTTGAAAGAACAAGGAAGTTATTGCTAAATCTGCAAATAATTTTTTTTTAACAAAGTCTATTTACTTTCAATTAGTCAATTTTTGTTTTTCTATTTTAAAAATTTTAACCAAATTTTTTCAATTAACATAAAATTAAAGTAATAAGCGACTGTTTTATTTTTTGTTCCGATTATTTATCTAATTAAAGTTTGCTGTGTAAATTGGAAACTTGTTACTAAAATATTTAATATTACTTTGAACGACTTATGTATAATATACTTATATAATTTTTTTTCGATTCAAATTCAGAAAATGATTATTTTGAGTGCCGATGTCTCAATTGTTTGACATTTGGAAATATTTGCCAGACTACAGCATATTTAAATACATCATCTCTATCATCACTACTTTTGATATTAAAGTTCATCCGCCAGCAATTTATAGTGTTCATATTTTAAATTATTTTCAGGTCAGACCATTTGTTGGAACTATTTTAATCTTTACAAATAAATTACAAAATTTTTTGCTAGTTTTATTGTTCTCATTGATTTTCAATTTAAATTATTTTTAATTAAAAAAGTATTTTTTTGGTATGTTTTTATATGTTACAAGCATTGTTGTTGAGAAATTCATAACCAAATTAAAAAAAGTTAGTTCCAAATTAATTATAATCATAAAACAAGCAGATCAAATTGATTTTAAATTTAAAAAATTCTTAATCTATTCCGTTTCCAAAGCATCTGTTTATGTTTCATTAATTAAGTAGAGAAAAGTAGAAAATAGTTTTAACTAAAAGATTGTATCATATATGCTAATGCTAAGTAATCATTTTATTTTATCAACTAATAAAGACTAATTGATTAAAATGCAATTTAAATCCAATTTAACACCTTGAAAAATATAGCTTTCATTTTCCCTTTTTTCCCCCTCTCTCCCTTTTCTCTTCTCACTTTTCAACATATGGATTAATGAATATTTCGTATGAAGTTCATATATTAATATATGAATTTAAACAAGTAAATATTTAAAACAAATTTGATTAAAATAATACTAAAATCGAAAGCTTTTTCTGTATTTCATAAAAACAAGCGCTTTCAATAATATCATTTTTCTATTCGACTTACTCTCTTATCATTTATCATCATATAGCTACCAACACGATGGATTAAAATAAATGATTAGATTAATTCCATATAAACACTTGTCAACTACATATCCTTACTAAATGCCTACGTAATTCTGTTTTTTAGTTATTGATCATCTTTGATTCATTTATCATATCATAACGTATATCACACCATCATATCATACATCATCATGTATCACATAATCATATCACATCATATCATATCATAAATACTACATATATATCACATATTACACCATAATTATATCATATATTATCATGTATACATTATACATATCATATAATCATATATCACTATATCACATCCTATCTATCATATCATTATACCACACCATATAAATCAGCATATGTCACCATACATCATATAATATACCATTCATATCATACCATATCATGCACCATATCATATATCACATATTATACTATATTACATTTTTCACTCAATTTCTAAACAAATTGTCGCATGTGAACACAATGATTCATCCAATTGGTCAAAAAAATCTCTTTTAATTATATATTTGATCCACAAACTCAAATTTTGTATATTTATGTTTCAAATTAATTGGTAATTGGTGATGAATTAATAGATGAAATGAATAAATAATAAATAACAATAAATTAAAAGCGATTATCAAAATTTCCGGAGGAGAAAAAATAATCATTTTATAGTTTTGGTGAATTTGGCTGAACAATTGCTTAAATTGAAAAAAAAATTGAAACAAAATTTGCAAAAATCAAAAAACGCAATCTTTAAGTTTTTTTTTGCAAATTCTAATTTTACTTCCTTATTTTCCATCCTATCTTATTAATTTCGAATATAACATAGAAAACATTTTGATTTACAAATTTATTTTTTAAGACTTAAAAAATGAAGAAATAAAATAAGAAAAGAGAAAACGGTCAATAAGTTGACCGATAGTTTTGAGATAAATTCTGCTGAATACATTAATCAATTTTTTCTAGATTTCATTCTCTTTTCTGTCATTTCATTCCTTAAAAATAGTAAAAAAAGAAAAAGTATATATGTTACAATGGAAGAGTCTAAAAGTCAAGAAATACATAAATATGGTTGAAAAAGCTTTAAAAATGAAAAGAGTTACATTGTTAAAATTTAATACAGAATAGATTATAATGAAATGAGTGATAAGCTGGTTAATTACATCAATCCAGCGATAATTTTAAGTTTTTAGAATACAAAAGAAAGACAAATTAAAGCAAAAGAAATATCTCAAAAAATTTCTTCTCATTACTAGATTTATAAAGCTAACTTTCAGCTTATAAAATTAAGTTCTAATTTTTTTTGAACAAAGTTTTTGCATATTTATTCTAATGCAATCTGCTATAAAATATACGAAACATAAAATTTATGTGTAAATTTAGTTCATTGTTCATGAAACCTTTGATAATTTAATTTAAATTGATTAAAATTGCCTGTTATATCATTTTGAATAATATTTTAGAGAAAATTTACAGGTACANTGCAATCTGCTATAAAATATACGAAACATAAAATTTATGTGTAAATTTAGTTCATTGTTCATGAAACCTTTGATAATTTAATTTAAATTGATTAAAATTGCCTGTTATATCATTTTGAATAATATTTTAGAGAAAATTTACAGGTACAAATTTAACAGAAATAGTTGAAAAAGCAATATCAGAAAATCAGAAAAATATGAATCTAGAAAATATATGTTTTTTCTCGGGAAAAAAGTTATTACAAAATTTAAATGCTAGCTAACTTTTTTTTATTCCTGGTAAGACAATGGAAAATTTTATTTTGACAAAAAATGCTATCAATTATAATTTCATATTAAGCTACAAATTTAATTATACCTCTGTTACATCGAAATTAGGAAATGAACAAATTCATTAAATAGAAATTATTATGGAATATTATATAATTATATAAAGGAAAGTTATATAAATTCCTTTAAATTTACTTTATTAAGATGTCAAAGAATATCGAATACATACTTTTATTTAGTTTATTCATTCATTGCTAAAATTGTTACCATCAGTTGAACTTCATTATTTCAAAATAAAACAAAAATTTTCAGCATTCCATCATTTAGTATCCCGCTAATGGTATATAAAGTTTTAAGATATTAAATTTTATCAATTTTAGCTAAAATGCTATGCTAAAACGAACGGTTTTTTTTCTCTGGTTTAAAAAAATCGATGAGAGAAAAAAAGAGGAAGCATTTATATTTGGCATTAATACTTTTTTATCACATTGCTTTTATTAATATTTTCTTTTTTACATTTTTAATTTTTAAGCAAGTATAAATATTTGTATCAAATTAACTCCATCTTATTTCATTTCATTCATAATTCATTAGTTAACCTTCCTAACTTCTACTACTTTTATTATGCTTTATTATTCAATTTTTTATTATACATATATATGTGTGTTTCATCATTTGAACATTATATCAAAATTTAGAATTGATGAGAAAAAGAAATTTCATTTAAAAATTAAAAATTTTTCAGACAATTTTAAAAAACTTCATTTATTTTCTATCATTAAAAAAATTTTTTCCAATTTTTTCCAAAAAAATATTATTATACCTATGCCATATGAAAATATTAAGCTATAAATTTAGATTTTATATCAGAAAATTCCATAACAGATTATATAAAATATTTTGGAATGTGTGAAAAATGTAGATATTTAAAAATAATTTATTTTTCAATTTTCTCGCGCTTTTTTTCTAAAAAAAATGGGAAAATAAGGTTGAGAAAATTAATTAAAATTTAACCTATCAATATATTTGTTTACTTTTTTTCTTCAATTTAAGAAGGATAAATCCAAATGAAACGTAAAAGGTTAATTCACTTTATAATTTCATTTTTTCTCCAAAAATTCTAAATAAATTCACATTATTAATTTTATATATTTATCAATTTTTTCTTTTCGTCTTTGTGTTTTGTTTTATCTTGTTTTTTTTCTTCTTTTTTTGTTGATATAAACGATAAAATAAATTGCTGAATTCATTATGGTTATTCTTTTTTGTTTTCTCATTTGAGAATATTTTATCAAAGTAAATTTAAAATTGTAAAATTTTATCTAAAAAATTAACCAAATTAATTGAATATTGGTAATTTTTCCCTATTTTAAGAAAAAACAGAAAAACAATCTGATGTAAGCAATAATTTAAAAGTAGTAAGCATAGGTGAAAAGTAAGCAAGTAATTAAGGATAGATAAATTTGATATAGTAATATTATTGGCATATAATTATTCTATGATATTGCGGGAATATCATCAAAGGGTAAAATTATCTTAGCAATTACGTGATACTTGTTAAAGTGATTTATTTTAATGTTTATTGCATAAATTTTAGACTTACTGCTAAATGTGCAGTTTCGTTTTTTTCTTCAATTTCAAAAATTTTAAATTAAGCATTGCTGTTTATTGATTAACCTAATAATCAATAATGGCATTTTATGTTTTTAGTAAGATAATATAAATATTTTACTAATAAGATGAATATTTTGATCTGTAAACCTAATGCATGTATTTCTACGAATATATGTTAATAAGTGGATATTAATGAATTATTATTTTATTAGTTTATTCCAAAATTATTATTTCTTTTTAAAATTTATTATTAAGATTATAAAATGGTCTTAATTATATGATTTAAGTTATTTTTATAAGTAAATTGTCGAGCTAACTTTAACCGAAAGAGTGAAATTTAAATTTAATGCTTTTGAATATTTTTTTTTATTTGGATTGATTCATTTATTCCTAAATTTGGTATTTCAAAATGATCGTATTTTATTTTTCCAAAAAAGTGCACCAGCAGATAATTTGATAAAGAACCAGAAAATCGGTAAAAAACTTCATACAGGATTTCAGAATTTAGGTACGACTATCATAGTTTAGGAGAGAGTAAGGGAGAGAGAGAATGTGAGTAAGAAGGAATCAACAAATTATTATTGTGGAAATTTTTATAAGGCACTAAAAAATTAAACAGTTATGCGATGGGATAGAACGTTTAGGGAATGATGCAAGAAAAGCAAACAAAGATAATTTTCGAATGCTAAAAAAGAAAGGCGGAAAAAGAATTGATTTTTATCAACAACTATGATAAATAATCATTATCATTCTTTAGTTTACAGTTAATTGATTGAAAATTGATAATATTAATTAATGATAATTATGCTAAATATTACAATAATAAACATATTTCAAATTTTTCCATAATTTATTAATAGATTAAGTGTTCACAGATTATGATCATTTAATACAATTGCACAATAATTCCATTTAAGTAATTTTAAACTTCACTTGATTTCAAATTTATACATTTCAAATAGTTTTTTGTGCAACGAAATTTATTGATCATACTTTACAAATAATATATTTATAATTTTTAAAACATATTCCTTTTCNTAAAAAATTAACCAAATTAATTGAATATTGGTAATTTTTCCCTATTTTAAGAAAAAACAGAAAAACAATCTGATGTAAGCAATAATTTAAAAGTAGTAAGCATAGGTGAAAAGTAAGCAAGTAATTAAGGATAGATAAATTTGATATAGTAATATTATTGGCATATAATTATTCTATGATATTGCGGGAATATCATCAAAGGGTAAAATTATCTTAGCAATTACGTGATACTTGTTAAAGTGATTTATTTTAATGTTTATTGCATAAATTTTAGACTTACTGCTAAATGTGCAGTTTCGTTTTTTTCTTCAATTTCAAAAATTTTAAATTAAGCATTGCTGTTTATTGATTAACCTAATAATCAATAATGGCATTTTATGTTTTTAGTAAGATAATATAAATATTTTACTAATAAGATGAATATTTTGATCTGTAAACCTAATGCATGTATTTCTACGAATATATGTTAATAAGTGGATATTAATGAATTATTATTTTATTAGTTTATTCCAAAATTATTATTTCTTTTTAAAATTTATTATTAAGATTATAAAATGGTCTTAATTATATGATTTAAGTTATTTTTATAAGTAAATTGTCGAGCTAACTTTAACCGAAAGAGTGAAATTTAAATTTAATGCTTTTGAATATTTTTTTTTATTTGGATTGATTCATTTATTCCTAAATTTGGTATTTCAAAATGATCGTATTTTATTTTTCCAAAAAAGTGCACCAGCAGATAATTTGATAAAGAACCAGAAAATCGGTAAAAAACTTCATACAGGATTTCAGAATTTAGGTACGACTATCATAGTTTAGGAGAGAGTAAGGGAGAGAGAGAATGTGAGTAAGAAGGAATCAACAAATTATTATTGTGGAAATTTTTATAAGGCACTAAAAAATTAAACAGTTATGCGATGGGATAGAACGTTTAGGGAATGATGCAAGAAAAGCAAACAAAGATAATTTTCGAATGCTAAAAAAGAAAGGCGGAAAAAGAATTGATTTTTATCAACAACTATGATAAATAATCATTATCATTCTTTAGTTTACAGTTAATTGATTGAAAATTGATAATATTAATTAATGATAATTATGCTAAATATTACAATAATAAACATATTTCAAATTTTTCCATAATTTATTAATAGATTAAGTGTTCACAGATTATGATCATTTAATACAATTGCACAATAATTCCATTTAAGTAATTTTAAACTTCACTTGATTTCAAATTTATACATTTCAAATAGTTTTTTGTGCAACGAAATTTATTGATCATACTTTACAAATAATATATTTATAATTTTTAAAACATATTCCTTTTCTTTTTTTTACTAATTTAATTCTAGGTGAAAATGATTTCACTGATATTATTTCTTGGAGTATTCTGCATTGCTCCTATTTCATCAGAACTATTTCAATCACATCCACATTTTTATGCTATCAAGAAGTTTTCATTGCGTGATTTGAAAAGATTTTCAGGTTTGGTTAAAATTTAAATTTAAAAAACTTTTTTAGCAAACAAAACGTTGCAAAAAAAATTTAGCATTATCAATGTTGCATGAATGATAATGCATATTGAAAAATTTATCAGGTTTAAACTAGAAGAATTATTAAGCTTAAATAGCATATAGTTTATGATAAGATAATGATAAAAATTAATTTGTTAATTTCATATTTTGTTTTTTCTTCTTGATTATTTCGAAAATATTTCATGAATAAATTTAGGTGAAAATATTGATGATACAGCAATGAATTCAAAAGATGGACAAATGTTGATTGAGGAACGAACACAATTGACACGGCTTAATAGGCTTCTCAAAAAACCGGTTTTCAATTTTGCCAATCTATTTCGGCGCAATTGACCAAGAATAATCACACTTTTCATATATTCACATTTGTAATATCGTAAGAATGAAAATATAATATATACAAAAGCAAATATCATTATAATCATAATCATAATCGTAATCATGNTTAAGCATTGCTGTTTATTGATTAACCTAATAATCAATAATGGCATTTTATGTTTTTAGTAAGATAATATAAATATTTTACTAATAAGATGAATATTTTGATCTGTAAACCTAATGCATGTATTTCTACGAATATATGTTAATAAGTGGATATTAATGAATTATTATTTTATTAGTTTATTCCAAAATTATTATTTCTTTTTAAAATTTATTATTAAGATTATAAAATGGTCTTAATTATATGATTTAAGTTATTTTTATAAGTAAATTGTCGAGCTAACTTTAACCGAAAGAGTGAAATTTAAATTTAATGCTTTTGAATATTTTTTTTTATTTGGATTGATTCATTTATTCCTAAATTTGGTATTTCAAAATGATCGTATTTTATTTTTCCAAAAAAGTGCACCAGCAGATAATTTGATAAAGAACCAGAAAATCGGTAAAAAACTTCATACAGGATTTCAGAATTTAGGTACGACTATCATAGTTTAGGAGAGAGTAAGGGAGAGAGAGAATGTGAGTAAGAAGGAATCAACAAATTATTATTGTGGAAATTTTTATAAGGCACTAAAAAATTAAACAGTTATGCGATGGGATAGAACGTTTAGGGAATGATGCAAGAAAAGCAAACAAAGATAATTTTCGAATGCTAAAAAAGAAAGGCGGAAAAAGAATTGATTTTTATCAACAACTATGATAAATAATCATTATCATTCTTTAGTTTACAGTTAATTGATTGAAAATTGATAATATTAATTAATGATAATTATGCTAAATATTACAATAATAAACATATTTCAAATTTTTCCATAATTTATTAATAGATTAAGTGTTCACAGATTATGATCATTTAATACAATTGCACAATAATTCCATTTAAGTAATTTTAAACTTCACTTGATTTCAAATTTATACATTTCAAATAGTTTTTTGTGCAACGAAATTTATTGATCATACTTTACAAATAATATATTTATAATTTTTAAAACATATTCCTTTTCTTTTTTTTACTAATTTAATTCTAGGTGAAAATGATTTCACTGATATTATTTCTTGGAGTATTCTGCATTGCTCCTATTTCATCAGAACTATTTCAATCACATCCACATTTTTATGCTATCAAGAAGTTTTCATTGCGTGATTTGAAAAGATTTTCAGGTTTGGTTAAAATTTAAATTTAAAAAACTTTTTTAGCAAACAAAACGTTGCAAAAAAAATTTAGCATTATCAATGTTGCATGAATGATAATGCATATTGAAAAATTTATCAGGTTTAAACTAGAAGAATTATTAAGCTTAAATAGCATATAGTTTATGATAAGATAATGATAAAAATTAATTTGTTAATTTCATATTTTGTTTTTTCTTCTTGATTATTTCGAAAATATTTCATGAATAAATTTAGGTGAAAATATTGATGATACAGCAATGAATTCAAAAGATGGACAAATGTTGATTGAGGAACGAACACAATTGACACGGCTTAATAGGCTTCTCAAAAAACCGGTTTTCAATTTTGCCAATCTATTTCGGCGCAATTGACCAAGAATAATCACACTTTTCATATATTCACATTTGTAATATCGTAAGAATGAAAATATAATATATACAAAAGCAAATATCATTATAATCATAATCATAATCGTAATCATGATCATAATCATCCAACACTCGTAATACTCATTGTTAATTATAATCAGTCAGAAAATGATCTCACCGATATGATAATGCATAATATATATGTATCATTGCTTAACTGATATGAATTTCTTCTTTTCCTCTTTTTTTTCTTTCTATATAATCAAAAATTTTTAAAGAATGTTTTAAAAAAAGAAAAACAAATTTCATTTTATAATGTAATAAAGGTGACGAAAAGGAATCATTGATGCAGTAAACTAATAAATTTTTGCGTTAAATAACAATAAACATTAAAGAAAAAGTATGAAATTAGACTTTTCA
>SSBO01000042.1:0-10614 GCA_005281725.1 Wuchereria bancrofti | reverse complement strand
TGATAAAAAAGATAACTGCAATAGTTGCTTTCTTTTTTAGTGAAAAGGAAAAATTAAGCATTAAATTATTAAATATATTATTAAAGCACAAAATTATAAAATGAAAAATACAATACAAAATACTTTATAGCATATATTAGCACTTAAACATTCTAAATAATTGTTTAATTCTAAAATTTGATATTAAAATTTTTAACATTTCTTAGAAATGATTAATTGCATCACCTGTTAATGACAGGAAAAAAGAAAAAACATTTATGAAATATTAACAACTAAAGTAAACATTTAATTAATATATTAGTGAAGACAAATTATAAATTGATAAATATAATACATATTAATCAAAATATCAGGATTAAATAATTAATTCCTCTATAGAATGCAACCTTTCTTCTTTCTTTTTTTAATCATAATTTTTTTTAATCAAAATTTTATATTTAATATTAGAATAGCTGATTCAATACCATAGCAAATCCAATTTTCAACATTTTCAACCAATATTTTGCTTTATTTAAATTACCCATAGTTAAAGCATTATGCCATTGTAATGCTGGTTTAAAATTCCAGTAAATAATAAATTACCATAATCATTATCAGTGATACTATTGTTATATTATTATTACTACTGTTACTGGTAAAGATTAAATGACGAAATTCAGTTCGTTCCGGATAAATACCCTCTTCCGTTATAAATGCTCGTTCAATAATTTGTATCCATTTATTTAACATTTCTGCTTATTTGATACTGATCGATTCATGACCTGTATTAACTGACTGAAAGAGAGAGAAAAAAATAGTAATTTACTTTTTTTAATATTTCAATTGCTTGCTAATAAATATATGTAATGAATTTTAATAAACAAATTCTCTAAAATTCATATTAATTGTGTAATTTAATTTACTTTCTAATTTCAATTATTTTATTCTAACATAACCACTTCTATATAATATTTTAAACTGTTAAAATTTAATTTTTCTATCTTCTTTTTTTTAACTAATTATCTATCACAAATAATGATGAAATTATGGTGAAACTATTAATCACTGCATCAATGTTATACAATAAAATGAGTAATCTATTACTTATTTAAATTTGAAAAAGGTAATTATTCAATTACTTAAATTTGAAAAAATTATTTAAATTTTTTTTAGAAAAAGAGAATCTGAAATGTGCATTAAAATTATATAAAATTAAATATATATTTTTAGGTTTTTGTACCAACAGCATTTGGAATACCAATATGTTTCAATTGTTGTTCCATTCGATCAACAAAATCAAACAATACCAAACCATAATCGTGTAAATTAAATGGAATTACCTAAATTACAAAAAAAAAGAAATATATTCTTCTTTTAAAATTTTCTTTTAATTTTAATTAATTTATTAATTTATCAAGTTCAAATTAAACACACATACAAAAACATACACTAGAATGAAATAACAGAAAAAAAATAAGTAAGCAAAAGAAAAGAAAAAAGGAAAAAGATATTAGCAAAGAATAATTTCTGATTAACTAATTAAACTATCCGCGATGTCACGTCCAATTTCAAGCCATAACTGTCCTACTGCCATTAAAGCGGTGTAATTTTGATCAAAAAAATTATCCAATAACCAAGGAATTTCAAACATTGTACGATAAAGCACATAAATATATAACGGTGCACTTTCTAATTTCATATCAATCACAGGGATACCTAAATAAGTTATAAATCGCTAAAATTATTGAAATAATAATTNATTAAATATATATTTTTAGNAATATATTATTAAAGCACAAAATTATAAAATGAAAAATACAATACAAAATACTTTATAGCATATATTAGCACTTAAACATTCTAAATAATTGTTTAATTCTAAAATTTGATATTAAAATTTTTAACATTTCTTAGAAATGATTAATTGCATCACCTGTTAATGACAGGAAAAAAGAAAAAACATTTATGAAATATTAACAACTAAAGTAAACATTTAATTAATATATTAGTGAAGACAAATTATAAATTGATAAATATAATACATATTAATCAAAATATCAGGATTAAATAATTAATTCCTCTATAGAATGCAACCTTTCTTCTTTCTTTTTTTAATCATAATTTTTTTTAATCAAAATTTTATATTTAATATTAGAATAGCTGATTCAATACCATAGCAAATCCAATTTTCAACATTTTCAACCAATATTTTGCTTTATTTAAATTACCCATAGTTAAAGCATTATGCCATTGTAATGCTGGTTTAAAATTCCAGTAAATAATAAATTACCATAATCATTATCAGTGATACTATTGTTATATTATTATTACTACTGTTACTGGTAAAGATTAAATGACGAAATTCAGTTCGTTCCGGATAAATACCCTCTTCCGTTATAAATGCTCGTTCAATAATTTGTATCCATTTATTTAACATTTCTGCTTATTTGATACTGATCGATTCATGACCTGTATTAACTGACTGAAAGAGAGAGAAAAAAATAGTAATTTACTTTTTTTAATATTTCAATTGCTTGCTAATAAATATATGTAATGAATTTTAATAAACAAATTCTCTAAAATTCATATTAATTGTGTAATTTAATTTACTTTCTAATTTCAATTATTTTATTCTAACATAACCACTTCTATATAATATTTTAAACTGTTAAAATTTAATTTTTCTATCTTCTTTTTTTTAACTAATTATCTATCACAAATAATGATGAAATTATGGTGAAACTATTAATCACTGCATCAATGTTATACAATAAAATGAGTAATCTATTACTTATTTAAATTTGAAAAAGGTAATTATTCAATTACTTAAATTTGAAAAAATTATTTAAATTTTTTTTAGAAAAAGAGAATCTGAAATGTGCATTAAAATTATATAAAATTAAATATATATTTTTAGGTTTTTGTACCAACAGCATTTGGAATACCAATATGTTTCAATTGTTGTTCCATTCGATCAACAAAATCAAACAATACCAAACCATAATCGTGTAAATTAAATGGAATTACCTAAATTACAAAAAAAAAGAAATATATTCTTCTTTTAAAATTTTCTTTTAATTTTAATTAATTTATTAATTTATCAAGTTCAAATTAAACACACATACAAAAACATACACTAGAATGAAATAACAGAAAAAAAATAAGTAAGCAAAAGAAAAGAAAAAAGGAAAAAGATATTAGCAAAGAATAATTTCTGATTAACTAATTAAACTATCCGCGATGTCACGTCCAATTTCAAGCCATAACTGTCCTACTGCCATTAAAGCGGTGTAATTTTGATCAAAAAAATTATCCAATAACCAAGGAATTTCAAACATTGTACGATAAAGCACATAAATATATAACGGTGCACTTTCTAATTTCATATCAATCACAGGGATACCTAAATAAGTTATAAATCGCTAAAATTATTGAAATAATAATTGTTGGATTAAACTAATATAATTTTTTTCAGTAAATTTATATATATATATATATATTAGTAATCTTCGAAATAGATTTTATCATCTATTATAGGAAATTAATAAGGTGTAAAAAATACAAAAAATAATTAAGTAACCTGAACACACACTGATATTTACTTCCTTACTTATATTTTGATTCTTTATCTATTAATTGATCGATAGAAATTAATTAATTATTAATTATGAATGAAAAAGTAGGAAATATCTAACATCTTTTCTATAATAAAAGCATCCCATATCATTTTAATATATATTTATCGAAATTTTTATAAAACTTCATTAGTCATGTTGAACATCAAGTAAATATCATTTTGATTGATTTAGATTTAAAAAAATTTCAAAGTTTTAAATTTTAAACATTGCTAAATAATTAAAATGAAATAAAATGACTAACTAGCCGGATTATGATTCATTAGCCAGATTATAATTAACTACTTGGGTTATAATTAACTAACCGTATTATTTTATTGTTTAGTATAGCATTCTTGGCAATGGTTCTAATAGTATTACTGATAATAATTTTCTCAATTTCATATCTTAATATATTAAAAGAAAGCTTTTCAAATATGCTTAAAATCTATTTTAGTAGAAAATAAGGTCATCTGCAATGAAATTATAAATTGAAATTATCAAATTATTTTTACCACAAACAATTTTTGCTTGGTTTTATGAAAATACTTACTATTGCAAAATTATACCATCAATTATATTAGTGGATACTTTAAAAATTTAAAAGAAAAAGCAAAGTATTTTGTTCTTTTTTTATTTTTTTCTTTAATCGAATAAATCATTTGACATTTGAGTAATGGCCTTTTTATTATTCCTATAAAAAAGTTGATAAAAATTTTTTTTGTAATTTTTGAAAAATTTTTTTTACTTAAAAATTATTTCTTACCTCATTTTTGCCTTTTAAATTATTTCAAAGATAAATTAAGTAAAAATTTTTTTGTTCCTTAACAAAATCAATCATTAAAATAGATAAATTAGAATTTTTAAAATGAAATAAATAATTTAAAATGAATAAATCCGTAAATTGTTTTGCGGTTTATAATGTATGAAAATATTTCCCACCTATCATCAAACACTTCTCAGTTATTCATTTTAATTTCCATCAATTTGGACGGTATAAATTAAATTACAGCAAAAAATATATTAATGAAATGGAAAAACAAACAAACAAACTCTGCAAAATTCAATGTAAAAATTTACATATCAAATATGACACTTATTTTTAAATTCCATTGAAGAAAATTTATAAAATGTCTTTCACTATGACATTTTCAATCCAATTCAATTTCAATTCAGAAAAAACTGAAACAAATTAAAATTTATAAGAATCATATTTATTACTATGACTTTATTTTTTTATTTTCTTAATTTTACACAAATTGAGTGTAATCTTTTTGAGCAATTATTTATATGCTTTTATCATAATCGTTAATACTTATTGTAATCTATTGGTTATTGTTAAATTAAACAAGTTCCATTCAACTGCGTTTCAAGAAGAAGAAAAAAATAAAGCAACCAACCAAACAAACAAACAAATACAATGAACAAATATAAATTTTTGTCATAAAAAACGATTTCATTTTTAAATTAATGAGTGTTTAAAGGAATTGAAGTAATATTTTTTATAAATCTAAAAAGATTCTATCCTTGAACTTTTTTTTGTGAAAAAACTAAAAGGAAATGGATTTTGCTTTTTCGTTAGTATTTTTATCAAAAATTAATGTGAGTTCAAAATTTCCAAATTTATGGCATTAAATTAAAGCATTAAAATGTTTACTATTCTATTCAGTTCGATATGATAATTTTAATTATTATTCAAAAATTTCCATCTTTTATTTCCTTATATTCATATCTAATATATTATATCTGTAATTAATAAAATTTAATTGTTTAAATAGATTTAAAAATTACAAGAATTACCTTCAGGACACACGACTATTCAATCAAAGGTAGGTCCCATGATTGTTGGAAGTGCTGACCTTAACAAACTGTGTAAAAAGCATGCCATTTGTCCTTCAGACGAAGTATGCTCTATTAATGTCAATCTTAATGCAGAATTAGAAAAACTCTCGACCATTATCAAACAGTATGGAAGATACCAGGTATGTTGGCCTTGGAAAGATTTCAATCAAATCTTAAGTAGCAATTACGGATTATGTGTTGGACGCTTGAAGAGTTTAGTTACTCGGCTACAACACAGATCTCTTCTTCGGTTATACCACAATACGATTATGGATCAATTGCAAAATGGCATAATTGAGGAAGTATCACCAATGGATGAGGTTGGTGTTATTCACTATTTGCCACATCGTGCCACACCGACAAAACTACAACTAAATTAAAATTGTTTATAATGCTTCAGCACATCATAAAGGCTTCAAAAGTCTGAACCAAATGTTATGCGGAGGCCCTGTAATGCTACAGACCTAGTTGGCGTATTAATACGTTTTAGAATGTTGAGAATAGTAATCACTGCCGATATAGAAAAAGCTTTCTTACAACTAGGGTTACAGAGCGAAAAAAGAAATTATACACGTTTTCTTTGACTAAATGATATGGAGAAGGAGGTGAACGAGGGCACTTAAAATGTTATCGCTTTAAGAGAGTTCCCTTCGAAGTGATATCATCACCATTTTTGTTAATGGCAACACTCAACTATCATCTAAAAAATTTTGGCAGTGAATTGGCAATGAATATAAGGAAAAATCTATATGTGGACAACATTACTATATCTGCTAGTGGAACAGAAGAAGCGGTACATAAATACAAAGAAATCAAGAAAATTTTTAAGGGAGCCTCAATGAATGTAAGAAACTTCCTTTCTAACGATGAAGAATTCAATGAGAGGATACTGATTACGATCTAAGTGAATCAAATAAGGAATCCTTTTTGGGGCTGAAATAGAACCATAGATTGGATATTATACTTGTGACTTTAAAACCTTGGACGGAGAGAATATTCACTAAAAGGACTATTCTACAATTCGTGGCATCTCAGTATGATCCACTAGGATTTCTAGTTCCTTTAATAATACAACATAAATTGTTTATTCAACACTTATGGAAAGAAAACGTATCTTGGGATCAACTCTTGAGTGAAGAGAATGAACAACAATGGAAGAAGCTCATTGCCGAATGGCCGACAAATGTAATAAATCTACCACGATTTGTGACAGAACCTTCACCAATAACAGAATTTCATGTATTTACGGACGCTTCTAAATATGCGTATTCCGCAGCAGTTTATATACTTAACCCTACGAAAGAAGGTAAGTATTCAGAATCATCTTTGATTTATGTCAAATCTAGATTAGCCCCTATTAAAGGAATATCAATACCTAAGCTTGAATTATTATCCATATTAATCGGTGTAAGAGCAGCTTCTTTCTCTCGTGGTCAGACTCAAAATGTGCTCTTTTTATTGGATTAGAAATTATACAAAATTACTTCCACGATTTGTACAAAACAAAGTGGAAGAAATATGGAAAGCTGACTTCGAGTTAAGATACATACCAAGCGAGCAAAATCCAATCGACATAGCAACAAGAGGACTTTCGCCGGTTAAACTACGGAATTTTACATAATGGTGGAAAGGACCTGAATGGTTGGAAAGAAAGAGATCAGAATGGCCACATTCTGATTCATCAATCATATTCAAATACTCAGGTAATGATGAATTTGAGGAAGTAATTATCGCAAAATTGACAAAAGCAGCTCAAACCCTTAAAACAGATATGATCAATTTTATTGATGAACATCGCTTCAATAACTGGATGAAATTAATCAGAACGACAGTATAGACCCTTCGATTTATTAAACAAATTTGTAAAAAGGAATTACTTTGGTTACTATCACTATCTACAAAAGGAAACAATATGACCAAGAATGATTACGACATAGCAGAATGGATATTGATCAAGCAAGCACAATCACAGAAATTAACGGAAGAAAAAATGGAAAGATGGAGGCTGTATCAAGACGAAAACGATAAATTATGGAGATCAAGTGGTCGATTAGGATATTCGGAATTAGACGATGAAAGTAAATATCCTATATATCTCCCAAACAATCACTACATTACAGATCTCATTATTAAGCAACATACATGACAAGCTATATCATGTAGGTACGCACACACTTTGTCTGAGTTGAGACGTAAATTTTGGATACCGAAAGGCAGAGCTACAGTAAAACACATTATAACTTCATGTACGGCTTGCAAATGTTGAACAAAACCATTCAAATTATCAGCGATGCCAAATATACCAGAAAGCAGACGATCGAGAGCTTTTGAACAAGTAAGTTTGGATTATCTGGATCCTTTATCAATTAAATCTAATTCAGAAGTGGTTAAAAGGTGGATAGCTCTTTTTACATGTTTCACTACCAGAGCAATACATCTAGAAATGATAGAAAATTTATCCACTGAGAATTTTATGCACGTCTTGAGAAGATTTGTTGTATGACGAGGGCACACCCAAAACTAGTACTAAGTGATAACGCCGGTCAATTTCAATTGGTCTTCAAGACTATCATGGAGTTTCTTAACAGCCCAAGGTATGATATGGAAAAATATTATACCAAAAGCACCCTGGGGCTCTTAAGGAAAGCTACAGGTAGAAGGCTTCTAAAAGAAGGAGAACTAATAACGTTAATAATGGAGATAGAAGGAATACTTAATACCCGTCCACTAACTTATGTTAGCTCTGATGATTATAGAATTATACTTCCAATTGATTTTATTTCTCCTAATGCTCCATTAGACATACCAATTAATTTTGAGAAGGACAAAGATGAATATACCCTTTACACATTTAAGAATAAGGATAAACTTGTTAAATATTGGATTAACACCCTTTCAATATTAAATGATTTTTGGAAATTTTGGAGAGATGAATACCTTACCAGTCTTAGGGAACATACACAGAACGAATTAAAATCCTCCAGATTAGTGAAAAAAAAAATGATTCCTCGTGAAAATGAAATAGTTTTACTAAACGAACCCGAAGTAGCACGGGGCATGTGTAAATTGGCAAAGATAATAAGAAGTAACAAAAGATCTGACGAAAAATAAGAAGCGCAATAATACAAATGCCTAATGGAAGACAACTTGAGCGGCCAATCAATATGCTTTGCCCTATGGAAATCAACAGTTTTAATGAAAAAACGGAAGAAAAACCGGAAAATAAATCTGAAGAACCTATCGCTAGTCGAATCAGAATCAAGACGCGACTACAGAATTTAAAAGGTAAATCTAGTTCTTCTATGAAAGCATTATTATTGATAACCTTAATATCATTAATGTATAGTCAGGCCCGTAGCAATGAACAATTGCAAAGGAACTTCTGAGATACCGCTTCATATTCCTGAACAATAGAATTGCGAAGAAGTTATGATCAAAACGTTACTCTACACAAGGTAGATGTCTACACACTCATTCATGTAACAATACCAGCTATAAAATGTAGTAATATCACTCGGACAATATGTAATAAGGCCTTTCTTAAACTATCATTATCTGTAATATCGGATCGAACAATTACAACTGCAACTTCATCTCAAATATGTCGGGTGATGAGTACTCAAAAACAAGTGAATGAAGTCCCATTAATTAAACTTTCTCCAAGTAATGAAATTCAATACTCTTATGTATGGCTAGGATGGGAGTTAAATGTCAAGGGACAACGAATTTCGTGTTAATTGAAGGAGAAATATTCCTATCCGATGGAAAAAGGTTAGTATCTAACTTTGATCTTATGGATAATTGCATGACACAAAAGGAAAAATGTATAACTCCTACCAGCATTGTTTTATGGAATAATTCAGATATAATTAATCGTTGTTTGTATCGAAAAATTGGAAGATTTGATGCAATAAGGTATGAGAATCACCTTATTATTGATGAGTTACAACCTTCATCATCGATGGAGAAAACAAAACATTCGCAGCAACCAATTGTGGATTCACAAATCTCTACCGGATGAAAGGTGATATTATTCTTGGTATAGACACCAAAAATAGTGAGAATGTCCTAAAAAACAATTCAATATGGGAAAAATTATAGTAGAAACTTTTTCGGAGATTACCTTATAATATTATTCGAACTTCATAATATTAAATTCCAATACGCTTTTGATTCATTAAGGCGAGAAATCCTTCATCAACTTAAACAAGCATATCAAAGAAGTTGTCAAAACCGAAATAACTTATTGCTACTAATTGAATGGTTATCTATTAGCAATCCTACTCTAGCAGCAAGATTGTTATTACAAAAGAACGATGTGATGGCAAAAAGAGTAAGTGGAAAATTATTAATAACATCTTGCAAAACTATGGAAATTACAATTCAGAATATTGAATTTAAAGGAAATTTGATAAATAAGCTAGAAGTTGAAAGAGTTAACGCAGAATTGGAACTCCTCGCTAGCAATCAAGAGATGGTTAATTCAGCATCGTATCAACCAAAGGACGAGCCTCTTTGGCAAGAAATCTATGGACAAGGAGAAGAAATAGCAACACAACTAGAAAACGAATTTGACGAAGTTGCTAAATCAATACAAGAAGAAATTGAAAGTGTAAAAGCACACTGGAGATTAATAGTTATTTGTGTAAATATCATTATGATAGCAACTGTACTTATTGTTCTTAAATGGAATTTCAACTTTTATTCTGTTCTCATAAACAAAAAGATAATTTTACTATTAATGTGGGACTTCTTCATACCTCTGTCCAACACAATGAAGTATAATTCCATCTATTAAACTTAATACTTTTAGTTATGTACCAGAAAATCCCTCATTCAAGGTTTCTCATTAATCCATCTCTTTCCTCCTTTTGAGAGTGTCGCGAATTCAATATCGCGATACTCCAATAATAATTTATTAGTCATGTCGGCAAATAGGCCAAAAGTACCACCAGTAACTAAGAACCAAGGGAGGGCGCTAACACAGGAGTCAAACTGACAGGCAACCAGATAATAAAAATGCAATTTAACGATGTGGATATTTGACCTCAACAAAGAGCCATTTTAAGCGGTATACCAGGGGCAATTTCTCTTTATGGATGTTATAACGGATCGACGAATTGGGGGACAGTGGTCTTAGGACAGCTACAGGACGACGCGTGCACAGGATTTTAACTGA
>SSBO01000041.1:14708-26424 GCA_005281725.1 Wuchereria bancrofti | reverse complement strand
ATCAGTGAATGGCAAGATTCACTATTGCGTTCATCGAGGTGTGCTGTGGTATTATTAAAATCCAATTATAGAGGGTCAGGGAGTGGCGCAGATGAGACAGAGGTGGACAAGAGGGCATCAAAAGATATATATATACATATATACATTTCACATACAAATATATCATCCCATTTACATATCATACCTAAACACATTATACAGTTATTAATTAGGATTTAATTGGGACAGGTAAGGAGATAGAGAAAAATGGAACAAAAGGAAAACGAGAGAAAATTATTGAACCTTTGATATTACTAATTATGAATTAAGATTTAAAATAATTTGAAAAAAAGTTTTTTTTTTTTCATTTCAGTGAATTTTCTTTGTTAATTTATTGCAAAATTATTTCTAATTACTGTTAATATTAAATGCTATATCTTATTTTTCATCTGTTTTTTTCATTCAATTTTGTATATATTTTTTGTGATTGAATAAAAAGAGTAAATAATTTATAAAAAAAAGAGCATTCATTTTTTTATTTTTCTCTCTAACTTGTTGTGTTACATATTAGGGACGAAATTTCAAAACATAAAATAATTCAGTACAAAAAAAATAGGCGAAAGTCATTTTTTAAATAAATATTTACCGTTATTATGTACATTTACCGTAATGAAAAATAGTTTTTTATGGTAATTTTTAAAAATAATTCCAGTAGCATAAATATTTGAATTATTTTTGGTGAAATTTCTTTTATTTTCTAATCAAGTACATTTGAGATTTTCGCCTCATATTTTTCTGAATATTTACTGATTCTGTTAGAATTTTTTTTTTGTTCCGGAGATTTACACATACATATACATGCACATATTTTTGCATACTTACACATACATAGATACGCATAAATAATATAGAAGCATATATATACACAAATGTAAACATATACATTAACACATATATCTCACAGACACGACACACATACACACACACATACACATGCATACACACATATGCTTTTAGATCAATTCTGGAAAATATTTCAGATTTTGGAAAATAATTTTATACTTCAGACTAATGTTTTTGGAAGTCATTGATATACGAAACTGACCAAAGTATATTTTGTGCAATAATGACGATAGTGACAATGATAATAGTAATAGTAGTGCTATGATAATGATAACAAGTTAGTTTCTTCTTTTTTAAAATTATTTCAATCAATAATATTCAACTAAAACAAATTATAAATTTTAACAAATCCATCAGACTTTTTGCTTTTTTCACTTTTGTCAAATATATGAAAACTCAATAAAAATTTTTTTCATTTTAAAAATTTAATTCCCATTACTGACTTTTTTATTGGTGATGTTGCTAAAAAGAGAAAGCAAATTAACATTAAATATTATCAATGAAATAAAAATTTTTCAATTATATCAGTTATTGTAGCAGTAGTTGTTGTTGTTGCTATTATTGTTTTTGCAGTGAAAGTGCTAAAAGAAAATCGATTAATTCGAGCTAATTATTTTTTCATTTTTTAGAATGANAGATGCACATGCATCAGTGAATGGCAAGATTCACTATTGCGTTCATCGAGGTGTGCTGTGGTATTATTAAAATCCAATTATAGAGGGTCAGGGAGTGGCGCAGATGAGACAGAGGTGGACAAGAGGGCATCAAAAGATATATATATACATATATACATTTCACATACAAATATATCATCCCATTTACATATCATACCTAAACACATTATACAGTTATTAATTAGGATTTAATTGGGACAGGTAAGGAGATAGAGAAAAATGGAACAAAAGGAAAACGAGAGAAAATTATTGAACCTTTGATATTACTAATTATGAATTAAGATTTAAAATAATTTGAAAAAAAGTTTTTTTTTTTTCATTTCAGTGAATTTTCTTTGTTAATTTATTGCAAAATTATTTCTAATTACTGTTAATATTAAATGCTATATCTTATTTTTCATCTGTTTTTTTCATTCAATTTTGTATATATTTTTTGTGATTGAATAAAAAGAGTAAATAATTTATAAAAAAAAGAGCATTCATTTTTTTATTTTTCTCTCTAACTTGTTGTGTTACATATTAGGGACGAAATTTCAAAACATAAAATAATTCAGTACAAAAAAAATAGGCGAAAGTCATTTTTTAAATAAATATTTACCGTTATTATGTACATTTACCGTAATGAAAAATAGTTTTTTATGGTAATTTTTAAAAATAATTCCAGTAGCATAAATATTTGAATTATTTTTGGTGAAATTTCTTTTATTTTCTAATCAAGTACATTTGAGATTTTCGCCTCATATTTTTCTGAATATTTACTGATTCTGTTAGAATTTTTTTTTTGTTCCGGAGATTTACACATACATATACATGCACATATTTTTGCATACTTACACATACATAGATACGCATAAATAATATAGAAGCATATATATACACAAATGTAAACATATACATTAACACATATATCTCACAGACACGACACACATACACACACACATACACATGCATACACACATATGCTTTTAGATCAATTCTGGAAAATATTTCAGATTTTGGAAAATAATTTTATACTTCAGACTAATGTTTTTGGAAGTCATTGATATACGAAACTGACCAAAGTATATTTTGTGCAATAATGACGATAGTGACAATGATAATAGTAATAGTAGTGCTATGATAATGATAACAAGTTAGTTTCTTCTTTTTTAAAATTATTTCAATCAATAATATTCAACTAAAACAAATTATAAATTTTAACAAATCCATCAGACTTTTTGCTTTTTTCACTTTTGTCAAATATATGAAAACTCAATAAAAATTTTTTTCATTTTAAAAATTTAATTCCCATTACTGACTTTTTTATTGGTGATGTTGCTAAAAAGAGAAAGCAAATTAACATTAAATATTATCAATGAAATAAAAATTTTTCAATTATATCAGTTATTGTAGCAGTAGTTGTTGTTGTTGCTATTATTGTTTTTGCAGTGAAAGTGCTAAAAGAAAATCGATTAATTCGAGCTAATTATTTTTTCATTTTTTAGAATGAAAGATTGACAAAAAAGGAAAATTGTCAAAAGCGATAACAAGTTTGTTGAGCAATTTCACAATCTTCCCATCGTTTAGTATATAATTTTTGGTTTGAAAATGAATATTTTCCGGAAACTGGATGTATATAACTTTCTACTTTTTTTTGAATTTTTTTTAATTTTATTTCTTTTTTCTTTTTTTACTTTTCTTTTCTTAAAGTAATTTTTTTCTTCCAAATGCTTCTTTTTTCCATTCATTTTTATTATTATTATTTTTATGATAAAAATTTTTGTTGTAGCAATTATTTCCGACAATGAATGAACTTTTTTTCCTGTGATTGCTTTGTTTAAATTTTAAGTGAGAGAAAGAAAAAAGAAAAAGGAAAAGGAAATTGTTAGATAGTATGGAATGCTTGGTTCATGCGAAAATGAGCTATATTTTATGAGAGAGCTTTTTAAATAGTTTTTCTCCTCATTATTAAGAAAGAAATATCACGGGTAAATGAATTGTAGATGAGAAAATGGGTGAAAATGAGGGTAGAAAAAATGAAGAGAGAGAGATATGTGATATGAAAGTTGGCAAAAATAAAAAGACCTTGAAGAATAAAAACATGAAGTGAGTTAATAATAATATACCAATGAAAGGTTGTGATAATTGCTACACTAATATGGTATCTAACCATCTATTCATCTACTAAATTATACTAACTTTAACTTTAGTTCTAATCTTCAGTTATTCATCAATTATGTTCGATTTTTTAGATAAATTCTGATGATAATATTTATTTATTCATTAACTATTAATTACAACTCATTTTTTACTGAATCAGTAATAATAATAGTGATAATAGTAATAACAATCATGATAATGATAACAATAATAGCAACAACAAGTAAGAATAGCAATATTAATTATTTATTGTTCATAATCCATTTATTAGTGAAACAATAATAATGACAATAATAACACCAATTATTTTTATAGAGTACGATAAATGTGTAAGAATTGATAAATAATATGCTCATAATTACTCGTTTTAAATTTTGTTTTTTTTCATCGTTTTTAATTTATTTCTCGCTGTTCGCATAATACTATTTCTTTCGTCGGATATTAGCAATTTTAATGATATCTAAATTTCGTTATGTTTTGATATTTATTATTTCATTACGAGTTAATTAGAAGTTTCCCCCACCAACTTATTTTAATTATTTTAAAACAGGAAAAATTCCAATCAAATAATTGTCAATGAAGATCAAATTTAAATATATATTATTTGAATATTACAAACTGAAAGGTTCTTTTAGGAAATTTATTTTGACAATCAATCAGTTTCAATCGTTCTTTTTTCGTATGGTTGAAATATCATGCATTTCTTTTTTAACTTAAACAAGTTATATTAAAATTAAGTATTTTATAATTTACAATTCGTTGAAATAAATAAAAATGATATGTTAAAATTAATCTATTTTAAAAAATTCATTAACCAATCAATCTTGATCATCAAAACAAAAAATGAAGAAAATAGCTTTCATATTGCATATTGTATTCTACTAAATAATTATTTTTCTTGAAAAAATTAGTAATCTTCTAATACTTGATCATATTCAAAACATCATCAATTATTTTCTAAACCTATAAAGGCCAAGAAAATGTCAATTAGATTCGTCAAATTAATTGTAATTAATTAACGGTATATGATGATGAAGTTGAAATACAGTAATAATAACGATGATTAAGAAATGAAATTTTGCACACTTCCATTTTTTCATCATTTCATTCTAACCAATACCGCCATTCTTTTCTTTGTTATTGTGTTATGCCCTTTTAACCTTTTTCAATTAGTGCAACAATTAAAATGACTTAAAGACCATTTTCCGCCTCATACACAATCATATATCTTACCAAAAGTTAACTAAAGGAATGGAAGGGAAAGAAGAAAAAAATATTCTCATATTTACAACAAATAGTTACTAAAGCGCAATTGGTANGTGAGAGAAAGAAAAAAGAAAAAGGAAAAGGAAATTGTTAGATAGTATGGAATGCTTGGTTCATGCGAAAATGAGCTATATTTTATGAGAGAGCTTTTTAAATAGTTTTTCTCCTCATTATTAAGAAAGAAATATCACGGGTAAATGAATTGTAGATGAGAAAATGGGTGAAAATGAGGGTAGAAAAAATGAAGAGAGAGAGATATGTGATATGAAAGTTGGCAAAAATAAAAAGACCTTGAAGAATAAAAACATGAAGTGAGTTAATAATAATATACCAATGAAAGGTTGTGATAATTGCTACACTAATATGGTATCTAACCATCTATTCATCTACTAAATTATACTAACTTTAACTTTAGTTCTAATCTTCAGTTATTCATCAATTATGTTCGATTTTTTAGATAAATTCTGATGATAATATTTATTTATTCATTAACTATTAATTACAACTCATTTTTTACTGAATCAGTAATAATAATAGTGATAATAGTAATAACAATCATGATAATGATAACAATAATAGCAACAACAAGTAAGAATAGCAATATTAATTATTTATTGTTCATAATCCATTTATTAGTGAAACAATAATAATGACAATAATAACACCAATTATTTTTATAGAGTACGATAAATGTGTAAGAATTGATAAATAATATGCTCATAATTACTCGTTTTAAATTTTGTTTTTTTTCATCGTTTTTAATTTATTTCTCGCTGTTCGCATAATACTATTTCTTTCGTCGGATATTAGCAATTTTAATGATATCTAAATTTCGTTATGTTTTGATATTTATTATTTCATTACGAGTTAATTAGAAGTTTCCCCCACCAACTTATTTTAATTATTTTAAAACAGGAAAAATTCCAATCAAATAATTGTCAATGAAGATCAAATTTAAATATATATTATTTGAATATTACAAACTGAAAGGTTCTTTTAGGAAATTTATTTTGACAATCAATCAGTTTCAATCGTTCTTTTTTCGTATGGTTGAAATATCATGCATTTCTTTTTTAACTTAAACAAGTTATATTAAAATTAAGTATTTTATAATTTACAATTCGTTGAAATAAATAAAAATGATATGTTAAAATTAATCTATTTTAAAAAATTCATTAACCAATCAATCTTGATCATCAAAACAAAAAATGAAGAAAATAGCTTTCATATTGCATATTGTATTCTACTAAATAATTATTTTTCTTGAAAAAATTAGTAATCTTCTAATACTTGATCATATTCAAAACATCATCAATTATTTTCTAAACCTATAAAGGCCAAGAAAATGTCAATTAGATTCGTCAAATTAATTGTAATTAATTAACGGTATATGATGATGAAGTTGAAATACAGTAATAATAACGATGATTAAGAAATGAAATTTTGCACACTTCCATTTTTTCATCATTTCATTCTAACCAATACCGCCATTCTTTTCTTTGTTATTGTGTTATGCCCTTTTAACCTTTTTCAATTAGTGCAACAATTAAAATGACTTAAAGACCATTTTCCGCCTCATACACAATCATATATCTTACCAAAAGTTAACTAAAGGAATGGAAGGGAAAGAAGAAAAAAATATTCTCATATTTACAACAAATAGTTACTAAAGCGCAATTGGTATGACACGAAATATTTTGGCTGAAATGGTTCATTTTGAATAGACGGGTAAGAAAAAAAGAGAGTACATTGTGTGAGGGATACCATCATCAAAAACAGGTGCAAAAATAATTATCCGTTTTAAAGCGGTATCTATAAGGAAAAAAACGAATCATTACTTTAACGAATCATTACTTTCTCTTAGGAAAAAAATGAATTCTTTCAAAAAAAGAAAGGAAAAAGGTACAAATTTTGGATTTTTGGATTTTTCATTTTTCATGGATTTTTCAAAATAAAATTTCAAATTATTCTGCTCTACCACAATGAATTGATAGATAGCAAAAAAACAAAATTTGAATAAATTTTGTTTTTTTCTTTTTTTCGCACTCTTTCCTTGAAATTATTAAACACATTTGAAAAATAAAATATTTGATAACCAAAATAATAATTAATTTACATGCTTGCATAAGTTAAATTTTTTTCTTTTGAAAAAATATTAAAGTAAATTTTGCTAATTAATTATTTCTCTTAATAAAAATTAATCGTATAGTAAACATGTCATTAATTAGAACATGAGAAATTCATCTTTTAACAGTTTTTAATTTTGATTAATTCTAGTAACAAAATTTGAAGTCTAACAAAAATACTACAAACAATACAGTAGAATGAAAATGGGTAAGAATTTAGTCATGATTACTGACTAAATTAATTACAATACAATTATATTTCAGATGAACTCGACAATTGTCGCTGAACAATCACCTTTTTACTTTTCATTGACCGCTTAAAATTGCTCCATCGATTCATATTATGCAATCTTTGAGATGAATATCATAGCATTTAAATACCGAAAGTATTTATTTTCATTTCTCCTCATATTTACTTCAATGATTCATTGTATTAGTTTCATAGTTAATTAGATTATTTCGTCTNAAAAATGAAGAAAATAGCTTTCATATTGCATATTGTATTCTACTAAATAATTATTTTTCTTGAAAAAATTAGTAATCTTCTAATACTTGATCATATTCAAAACATCATCAATTATTTTCTAAACCTATAAAGGCCAAGAAAATGTCAATTAGATTCGTCAAATTAATTGTAATTAATTAACGGTATATGATGATGAAGTTGAAATACAGTAATAATAACGATGATTAAGAAATGAAATTTTGCACACTTCCATTTTTTCATCATTTCATTCTAACCAATACCGCCATTCTTTTCTTTGTTATTGTGTTATGCCCTTTTAACCTTTTTCAATTAGTGCAACAATTAAAATGACTTAAAGACCATTTTCCGCCTCATACACAATCATATATCTTACCAAAAGTTAACTAAAGGAATGGAAGGGAAAGAAGAAAAAAATATTCTCATATTTACAACAAATAGTTACTAAAGCGCAATTGGTATGACACGAAATATTTTGGCTGAAATGGTTCATTTTGAATAGACGGGTAAGAAAAAAAGAGAGTACATTGTGTGAGGGATACCATCATCAAAAACAGGTGCAAAAATAATTATCCGTTTTAAAGCGGTATCTATAAGGAAAAAAACGAATCATTACTTTAACGAATCATTACTTTCTCTTAGGAAAAAAATGAATTCTTTCAAAAAAAGAAAGGAAAAAGGTACAAATTTTGGATTTTTGGATTTTTCATTTTTCATGGATTTTTCAAAATAAAATTTCAAATTATTCTGCTCTACCACAATGAATTGATAGATAGCAAAAAAACAAAATTTGAATAAATTTTGTTTTTTTCTTTTTTTCGCACTCTTTCCTTGAAATTATTAAACACATTTGAAAAATAAAATATTTGATAACCAAAATAATAATTAATTTACATGCTTGCATAAGTTAAATTTTTTTCTTTTGAAAAAATATTAAAGTAAATTTTGCTAATTAATTATTTCTCTTAATAAAAATTAATCGTATAGTAAACATGTCATTAATTAGAACATGAGAAATTCATCTTTTAACAGTTTTTAATTTTGATTAATTCTAGTAACAAAATTTGAAGTCTAACAAAAATACTACAAACAATACAGTAGAATGAAAATGGGTAAGAATTTAGTCATGATTACTGACTAAATTAATTACAATACAATTATATTTCAGATGAACTCGACAATTGTCGCTGAACAATCACCTTTTTACTTTTCATTGACCGCTTAAAATTGCTCCATCGATTCATATTATGCAATCTTTGAGATGAATATCATAGCATTTAAATACCGAAAGTATTTATTTTCATTTCTCCTCATATTTACTTCAATGATTCATTGTATTAGTTTCATAGTTAATTAGATTATTTCGTCTCGTTTTTCATTTTTTTTTCATCCTACCCAAATCATAATTCTCTCAATTTGTCTTATAATTAATTTTCAATTTTAACGATTTCATCCTAACCGAATTATGATAGCATTTAATTTTTTGCAGCTTGTTTTCAGTTTTAGGGATTTGAAAATTAATTTGGCTATAAAGAAAAGATGGAAAAAAGAAATTTCAGAGTGAAATACCAAATTTTAAGGCAAAGTTTAAAAAATCTATGGATATGTCATTTGCAATCAAATTGTATAAGCTAACGACATGCCGTTAAATGATCGATATATCATATATTTATATAAATGTATCAATTTTATTACTTCATCTCTATTACTTTTAGTTTATGTATATGCATATATGTGTGTAAAATACACTTAATTTAATTCCCACTTGAATGATCCGAGATTTCCGATTGTTAAGCTTAACAACTTATAATTTACAATCAAATTTATCAATTAAATTATATTATTTTTTTACTTCTGCAAGAGTCTATTTACTCCAAATTGCATTACGACTCTTATGAAAGTCCATTTTTATGCAAAAAATAGCAATCAGAGAATTAAATTGTTTATCTGTTAAATTATTTCACTCGAAATNCAATCAAATTTATCAATTAAATTATATTATTTTTTTACTTCTGCAAGAGTCTATTTACTCCAAATTGCATTACGACTCTTATGAAAGTCCATTTTTATGCAAAAAATAGCAATCAGAGAATTAAATTGTTTATCTGTTAAATTATTTCACTCGAAATAAACATTAATATTTGTGCAATTTGCAAAACATTTCAACTATTAAATTAATAATAAATACATTTCAGAGAAGAAGAAAATTGTTAATAAGATCGATTGTCATTGTATTGTGCAATTAATGAACAGGTATATATGACACCTGTTGACATTACCAGTTGTCCAACAATTCACATATTCGTGTTAAGAGGACATTTATATAGATCAGAAAGCTGATAAGATGCATGCAAATTAATGAAATTAGAGTGAAGGATTACTGTGATGACCACAGATGGCCTGAAGGCTGTCACCAAATTTTCATTCTCTATTGTTACTTTATTGTTTTCGAACTTTTCATTATTTCCTGTCATCATTTAATTTCATATATTTCATTTCTTCTAACCTATTTTTGTTTTTATCCTCTTTTTGCTTCCTCTTTTTTTGAAATGATCAATTTTCTTATTGATTATAATCGACTTCTATCATATCATAATTAAAAAAAAGATTTCCATTCAATACATTTTGAACTGTAATTTATAATTTCTGATTGCTGATGGCCTTCTCTCTTCTAAATCATAAAAATGCTACCGTATAAAAAGTGTTACACCAAAAAAAAAAAAAAAAATGCATAACTTCATCTTCAATTCATAATTATTTCACATTAAAAATTATTTAATTCAATCACCTATTATTATCCACTTTTTATTGTGTAGATTATTTGATTTATACGCTATTTTGTATGAATAATGGAATATATTTGAATTGAATAACGAATGATGAATTAAAAGTGAAAGGAAAAAAACTGAAACAAATCAGAAATTTTTTTTTCAAATTTTTCTTTCTCATTTTATGAGAAAGAAAATATTAATTAATATATTTGATCATATATTAATTAATATATTTGATGTTTATAGATACTGCAAAAAAAATTTTTAAATAATAAAAAATACTTTGCTTCAAAATTATTTGATATGCTTTCAAACAACAAATTCCTTTTTAACCGATCAATTTTTCAATGTTAGCCTTTTTCAAATGTTTTATGAAAATCTATCGCCTAATATTATTTAATTACAAACAAAAAAAAATTAGTGAATTGTGATTGTCTATGCAATTTATCAAAATGATATCTGATAACATGAAATTGGGATAATTTCTGATATTCATATTTGATGAATTAATTAAATTATGGATAAATTTCATGTCGATAAACATTTGAAGTTTGCACTGATAATTTCATATTATTTAATAAATGACTGAAATCTTCAGTCCAAAAGAATGTTATTAAGTTATAATAAAAGAATAAAACAATTTCTCATTACAATCAATTTAATTACTAATAAATTAATAATTAATGTTTAACAAAATATTACCAAATAAATATTTTTTGTTTGCAATCTCGTTCGAAATATGAAAAGTCAATCCTTAATGGAAATTTAGAATTTTCTTGAAAAATTTTGTGCTATCAGTGATAATGATAAATTAAGTGATAACACTCCTTTTATTGAATTAATTCAGAAGTTGTAAAAGTAAACAGTTTGAATTATCAATGAAATTAAAATATTATAAGTTTTCAAAGCAGTTAAATTATTTGAAGTTTACCTTAAGATTACATGTTATTACTTATTAACTCAAAGAAAAAGTTATATTTATAATAATTTCATTATATTTGTGATATTTTACAGGCCTATATTATATTGATCATTAAGTACCACTATACTGTTACCATCAAACAACAACGACAACAGCAACGATAACAACAACAACAGTGCTAATAATAGCAACAGTGACAACAACAGCAATAAAAGGAAAATTATATATTGGAGTAGAATTTAAGGAAAGATGATAGTTTTGTAGAGATCATTTAGCGGCATTTATAACTGAAGACTTTATTTTGTGATATTGTAGTTGAACGTTAATGGGATTACATTATTTACTTCTGTGCGGNTTTTTTTTCAAATTTTTCTTTCTCATTTTATGAGAAAGAAAATATTAATTAATATATTTGATCATATATTAATTAATATATTTGATGTTTATAGATA
>SSBO01000041.1:0-14686 GCA_005281725.1 Wuchereria bancrofti | reverse complement strand
ATAAAAAATACTTTGCTTCAAAATTATTTGATATGCTTTCAAACAACAAATTCCTTTTTAACCGATCAATTTTTCAATGTTAGCCTTTTTCAAATGTTTTATGAAAATCTATCGCCTAATATTATTTAATTACAAACAAAAAAAAATTAGTGAATTGTGATATATTTGATGTTTATAGATACTGCAAAAAAAATTTTTAAATAATAAAAAATACTTTGCTTCAAAATTATTTGATATGCTTTCAAACAACAAATTCCTTTTTAACCGATCAATTTTTCAATGTTAGCCTTTTTCAAATGTTTTATGAAAATCTATCGCCTAATATTATTTAATTACAAACAAAAAAAAATTAGTGAATTGTGATTGTCTATGCAATTTATCAAAATGATATCTGATAACATGAAATTGGGATAATTTCTGATATTCATATTTGATGAATTAATTAAATTATGGATAAATTTCATGTCGATAAACATTTGAAGTTTGCACTGATAATTTCATATTATTTAATAAATGACTGAAATCTTCAGTCCAAAAGAATGTTATTAAGTTATAATAAAAGAATAAAACAATTTCTCATTACAATCAATTTAATTACTAATAAATTAATAATTAATGTTTAACAAAATATTACCAAATAAATATTTTTTGTTTGCAATCTCGTTCGAAATATGAAAAGTCAATCCTTAATGGAAATTTAGAATTTTCTTGAAAAATTTTGTGCTATCAGTGATAATGATAAATTAAGTGATAACACTCCTTTTATTGAATTAATTCAGAAGTTGTAAAAGTAAACAGTTTGAATTATCAATGAAATTAAAATATTATAAGTTTTCAAAGCAGTTAAATTATTTGAAGTTTACCTTAAGATTACATGTTATTACTTATTAACTCAAAGAAAAAGTTATATTTATAATAATTTCATTATATTTGTGATATTTTACAGGCCTATATTATATTGATCATTAAGTACCACTATACTGTTACCATCAAACAACAACGACAACAGCAACGATAACAACAACAACAGTGCTAATAATAGCAACAGTGACAACAACAGCAATAAAAGGAAAATTATATATTGGAGTAGAATTTAAGGAAAGATGATAGTTTTGTAGAGATCATTTAGCGGCATTTATAACTGAAGACTTTATTTTGTGATATTGTAGTTGAACGTTAATGGGATTACATTATTTACTTCTGTGCGGCATCAACGTTTGATGCGATGATGTCAAATTAGCGCCTCTTAAAATACTTTAATGATCAAAAACATATTTTGTCTTTGCTATTTGTCAATAAATGAAAGAAAAAAAACAAGAAAAAAAATGAAAATATTTATATTAAATAGTTTAATATGAAATTTTTTTATAAAATTAAAAAAATTTTTCTCATTTTTCTATTATTACTTTTATTTTTTAATCATTCTTCTCTTTCTTTCTTTTACAATTCTTTTTTCTTTGCTTGAAAAAGAGAATAGAGATTATTTGAGAAGAAACAATGGAGATGATATGATATATGATATGATATACAGAATTTGATAAATAAGAATTTGATAACCATACTGTTATTAATATAAATAAGCTAAATTCGATTTATTTTTCTGGTTTTGAGAGAAAAAGAAAACAATTTTGATTTGAAAAAACTGCAATTGTAATTTTAATAGAAAAAAACTCTACAAGATTCTTTCTTTTTTCACTAATAATCAAAAAGATATGAAGGGACAGAGAGAGTGAGGAAGAGATAAAGAAAGAGTAATATATTTCAAAATCATTTTACTTATTTTTTCCTAATTATTACTAAATTATTATTATTAATTTTCCAGTTCCAATTATTGATGATAATTAAAACTTTTGATAATTTTATCATATCACATGCGTATAATTTGAAAAAGTTAATGGAATTAAATAAAGAATAACAATTGTCAGAATAATTTGCTTAATTTTAATGTTTTTGAGGTCAAAGGTAACGATTATAAAGCGTGTTCAATAATATTTAATAGTTCACATATATAGCTATCACTATTATCACCATCCATAACTATAACTGCGATTATTATTACTATTATTATGAATTATTATTATGCTTGAAATCACAAACATTTATAATGCTTATGTATTAGAGTTATGGTGCAATAATATACGATGAATGAAGGAAAGAAAAAATAATGAATCATTATGAAACAATTATAATGAATTACNAATTATTTGAAGTTTACCTTAAGATTACATGTTATTACTTATTAACTCAAAGAAAAAGTTATATTTATAATAATTTCATTATATTTGTGATATTTTACAGGCCTATATTATATTGATCATTAAGTACCACTATACTGTTACCATCAAACAACAACGACAACAGCAACGATAACAACAACAACAGTGCTAATAATAGCAACAGTGACAACAACAGCAATAAAAGGAAAATTATATATTGGAGTAGAATTTAAGGAAAGATGATAGTTTTGTAGAGATCATTTAGCGGCATTTATAACTGAAGACTTTATTTTGTGATATTGTAGTTGAACGTTAATGGGATTACATTATTTACTTCTGTGCGGCATCAACGTTTGATGCGATGATGTCAAATTAGCGCCTCTTAAAATACTTTAATGATCAAAAACATATTTTGTCTTTGCTATTTGTCAATAAATGAAAGAAAAAAAACAAGAAAAAAAATGAAAATATTTATATTAAATAGTTTAATATGAAATTTTTTTATAAAATTAAAAAAATTTTTCTCATTTTTCTATTATTACTTTTATTTTTTAATCATTCTTCTCTTTCTTTCTTTTACAATTCTTTTTTCTTTGCTTGAAAAAGAGAATAGAGATTATTTGAGAAGAAACAATGGAGATGATATGATATATGATATGATATACAGAATTTGATAAATAAGAATTTGATAACCATACTGTTATTAATATAAATAAGCTAAATTCGATTTATTTTTCTGGTTTTGAGAGAAAAAGAAAACAATTTTGATTTGAAAAAACTGCAATTGTAATTTTAATAGAAAAAAACTCTACAAGATTCTTTCTTTTTTCACTAATAATCAAAAAGATATGAAGGGACAGAGAGAGTGAGGAAGAGATAAAGAAAGAGTAATATATTTCAAAATCATTTTACTTATTTTTTCCTAATTATTACTAAATTATTATTATTAATTTTCCAGTTCCAATTATTGATGATAATTAAAACTTTTGATAATTTTATCATATCACATGCGTATAATTTGAAAAAGTTAATGGAATTAAATAAAGAATAACAATTGTCAGAATAATTTGCTTAATTTTAATGTTTTTGAGGTCAAAGGTAACGATTATAAAGCGTGTTCAATAATATTTAATAGTTCACATATATAGCTATCACTATTATCACCATCCATAACTATAACTGCGATTATTATTACTATTATTATGAATTATTATTATGCTTGAAATCACAAACATTTATAATGCTTATGTATTAGAGTTATGGTGCAATAATATACGATGAATGAAGGAAAGAAAAAATAATGAATCATTATGAAACAATTATAATGAATTACATTTGATGAAAACGCAAATGTTTCTAGAGGCGTTATTAATGAAATAATTACGTTTGATCTTTTATGTTATCTATTTATAATAGATCAATTAACAATAATTAGTAATAAGATTTATTAAATTGTTCATTTCTCACAATTATAAATACTCTCCTTTTGTTTGTTTCTTTTTAAATTAAAAAAATTATTTCAATTTCAAGTATGAATTTATAATTGCTAATTTTATTATAAATATTATATTAGGTTCATTTTCTTATAGAATTAAGAAATGTTAATTATGTGCTTATGGTGTAACCAATAATTGAAGCGTAAGNATGAAAATGCAAATGTTTTTAGAGGCGTTATTAATGAAATAATTACGTTTTATCTTTTATGCTATCTATTTATAATAGATCAATTAACAATAATTAGTAATAAGATTTATTAAATTGTTCATTTCTCACAATTATAAATACTCTCCTTTTGTTTGTTTCTTTTTAAATTAAAAAAATTATTTCAATTTCAAGTATGAATTTATAATTGCTAATTTTATTATAAATATTATATTAGGTTCATTTTCTTATAGAATTAAGAAATGTTAATTATGTGCTTCTGGTGTAATCAATAATTGAAGCGTAAGTTGAAATACGAAGCAATTTATGCAAGCGATAAATTACAATCATTTTGATACGATAATGATGGAATTTAAGAGTGATAAAATTGATAAATTATGATAAAATAAGCTTTTTGAATTAATGATTAAAATCACGAAGTACTGTTTGAAATTGAAAAAAAATTTTTTTTTTGATTGCGGTAAATAAAAGCAATTAATTATTGTTCAGAAAGCCGAACTATTCAATTCGACATTTATTAAATTTTAACGCTAGAAACAGAAAAGAATAAAAGTTATTTACGTTTACTTAATAAAATTTGTAAATTGTATATTGTAAATTATACTTAATAGAATTCATAAATTTTGCTATTTAGACTAGATTTGAAATTTGACCATTTTAACAATTAGTATTTGAAAATGATTTAACTAACTAACCATTAGAGTTTTTTTAATTCCTTTTCTTGATTTCATCCAACTTTTATTCTCATGCAACAATAATTCATTTCTAGCTTATTCGTTGGAGTACCATAATGTATTAATTGAATTAAATCACATTTCCAAATCAACAAAAAGTAGGTAAATTTAAGCAAAAATTGGGTGCATAGACCTTTTTGCATTGGTAATTATGTCTGTCACTTCTTAGGCATGCATGATAATTGATGAACAAAATAGTTTTGCCAATGGTATGGTAATAAACTTTTGCAGTTCACAAATGAAATTTGAAAAATTTTGGTAAATAAATTAATCTAATTGTTTTTATTCTTTTTTAAAATACATTTAGAATACAATTTATGAATCAAAATATTTAATTAAATATTGCAAATCAAATATTTATTATAGCAATGATAATAAATGATATCGCTTTGAAGACTGTATTATTAGTAATCAAATTAAATTAAAAAATTATGGATGACAGTATGAGTAAATGATAGCAGTATTAGTGATATTTGATAAAATCAATAAAAAATATAGTTGTTGATTTGGGGAAGATTCACTGGATGAAATGTAGAATAACGGAGGAATATAATAATTCTTTTATTAGCAGAAACAATAATACAATAATTTGATAGAGACGAATTGTAGTTATATCACAAAGCCTGTCGAGAAGCGAATCCTAATTGACCTCCTCGTTCTTCCATCAAAAAAACAAAAAATGTCCCCCGATTTGGCGTTAGGTGAAAATATGCTGCCTTATTGGTGATACAAAATAATGGCGCTTTATTAGTGATCCTTATAGTAAGCAATATGAATAAACAGATATATGTAGTAAAAAAAATAATATATGTTAACCTTGCTAAAGAGTAATCGATCGTAAAGCAAAAGGTTCAAAGTCTAAACATTACTTGTAAAATTTCATATAACGTATTTTTTACTCTCATATAGTAATTTGGTGTTTCGGACATGAATTTCGCGACACTCCCGACGGGGAAGTTAATTGCGAGATTTGAGTCATTCTTCGGTTTTTGTTGAAGTTTGTTTTTGCCTTGCCGCACTTCTAGTTCTTTCAGCTATGGGTTTCTCTTGTTTATCAATTTCATTTATAATATCCTTCGATGTTGCTGTTTTATTCTTTGGTTTTATCGTTCGAACTTCGTCACTGTCTTCTTCATTCACTTCCATAGGAGCCAGCTTCATATTCCTCTTTTGCATTTCGAAGTTGATATTCTAATAAACTACGCTCTTATAACAACAATAAATTAATACTTAAAAATTATCATTGAAAAAACTAATTAGCACTAAGCTTAAAATTTCATTAGCATTATTTAATCATAAAAAAAGTGTCGACCTAATTAATTCATTATTATTCACGATTAGTTACTAGTAACTAATTTTTATAATTTTTATTAACACTAATTAACACTGCTTCCTTGCGAAACAAAGTAGTTTTTCTCTCTTGATAGTTCAGATCGTTGACTTCTTTGTCTTCGACATACAGATTCTCGAATCTGTACTGGTTCCGTTCTGTGTACGTGTACTGTGGGAGTCTTCGTGAAATACTTTATTATTCAAACCTCAAACTTGGATAATTAAACCACAGATTAACATTAAAAATTAACGAATTGATACATAACACACAAACATAACTTAATTATGAAACATTTAAAGATATAAGCAAGCTAGACACCTCCCAACCGACCCATACCAAGACAAGAAGCTATAATGCATGACTTTGTAAGGAAGAAAATTGGGAGGGATTTTATGGATGTTAAGATTACAAAGTGAATTAAAATCACTTAAAACAATAGTCTTTGTTCATTACGTTATAGCTTCGCCATTGTGGCGACACCCTTATTGTGTAAGTTTTTGTCTTTTCTAATCGAAGAGATTTATCAAAAATTTAGATTTGCATTTTAGATTTATTGTCATCTTCACCATCTCGTTGAACAAGTCCTTATTTCTTATCGATCAGCAATCTAATCGATGGCCAAGTGCGATTGTCTCAGCCGGCGCAGCTGCGAGGGATGCATCCTGATTCAATTCGAGGCATGATCTATAATGTATCTTTTATTGCTGATCATTTCCGGGCCATGAAAAAAGATGATCAGGTGTGTTTTGTTTCTTTTTTTACATCCAAGATTGGTCTTTAATTCTAACTATGACATACACATTTGTCGTTTGCATTTCTCTTTTCTCGATGACTAAAAAATTCCTTAATATGCTAAAAATGCAGGTGTCTGAGGACTGGGTGCTACATGTCAACGGTTAGTTAGATCGACTGATGCTGATTTTCAATATGTGGTACTCTAATTATCCTTCTCTAATCTCCAGCACTTTATGATAATCGACCACCGATAACTATCAATCCGGCTATTAAACCACCGAGTGGTGATACACTCGAATTATTCGTCAATAGCTCATAGATACAGTAATTTTCTGAATGAAACCCATGAGTTACAAGAATCTTTGTGACAGAAAATACTTGCTACTTCCTTACACCTGTACTAAAACATTATAGTAGCTTCGGTTGCTGTTTCTTCACTGTTTAAAACGGTTACCATGACAATAGCAAAATCATATTTGCACGCATTAGTTAAATTATGCAACTAATTGATCGATTAAGAGACTACTTGTTTAAATTGCTTACCTTTTCGTTAATGGACGAATGTTTGATTCTGTTAGACATTCTTTTGATAACTATGCAATCCACTGTGGGAAAAGCGATTTGTTGGCCGATTTTCTCATCTTTCTTTATTCCTTGCGTAAATAAAATTTAATTTGATGCTCAATTTCGATAGATGTTAATAAAGCTAAGCGGAATAGAGCTTCCATTAACAAAAAAAGCTTCCATAAAGCTAAGCTTCCATTAACAAAGCGGAATATTAATAAGACGACAAAGCCTAGGGTAAGTGCAACTACTGCGAATGGGATTGCGAAAATTTACTTCTTCTTTAGTTACAAGAGAAAATATTTAATCAGAGAATGGTTTTACATCACTTTTTTTTTCCTTAATTATTTACGAATCCATCCAAGTAAAACATTTGAAAAGATCTGTTCAATTTTGATTTGTTGAATACTTTTTCACTGTTTATTGTGCGATGCATTCTTCCTCCTCCATCTTTCATTATCTTATGGTAAGGTTAGAATCACATATTTATAGGATTGTGACCAAAGTCGTAGGACAGACATCAGTTATGAGCTAATAATATATACAGAAACACTTCGCTAATGACAGCGCAATGATTGGGCATAATAAATAATGAGATAATGTGGCCCGGAGAAAAAATGAGTTGACAGAGTAGCTTGTGCTTTTCACTCTCGTCCATCTGATGGACATCACCTACATCCCTTCACTCTTGTCCATCTGGTGGACATTGTCACATTCCCTCATTCTCATCCTGTAGATGCCCCTTACAAAGTATTTGCTAGCTGCGTTAAATAATGCTCCCTGCGGTAAATAAGCTCCTTTCATCTGCCTCAGTTAGTGAGGCAATGGGCTGTGGTGGCTAGGAAGTCTTGCGGTGTTGACAGGTGGGACGGTCCTCGTTAAGTGACCTCAGTAGATGTATCTGATATAAATGTTACACCGTTTTCCCACGGAATGTTCGTTCGGAATTTTTTGTTATTTATATGTACAAAATGCATAAATAGATATGGTATAGCATTTCCTTTATCAAAACAGAATACTAATATATAATTACATAAGTAATAACTGTAACAAAATATAACCTATATATAAATAATAGATACAACGCTTCCATTAACAAAGCGGAATATTAATAAGACGACAAAGCCATTCCAAAGTAAGGTATACTTTAACTGCCCTGATATTGGAACAGTTTCAGACATCCCTTTGTTTGGTTTACTCTGTATGTCGATGATCTGTTCTTTGAATTAAGCACTGATCTGTGTCCGGTGACTAAGTTATTTATATTTATATATAAAACTTGAAATATGAGGAAGATTACAAAATAGGCATACATCAAACAGTGGAAAACTGAGTAGTTATTTAGTATGTTAACAAAATTTTTCTTCTGGAACAAAAAAGTGAACATTATTTTTGAAAATTTTGGCATCAACCAAACATTATTTCTTTTTCCGAATTTTTTTTATATCGTTGAATACAGTTTAATACTACTGAAGTTATTTTCCAGATTTAGTGTTCAACATGAAAAGAGTGAATGGTATCGTTGCGTTTTGTGTTTGCACATATGTTTGTATTGGTTTCTATTTGCCTGGCTTGGCACCTGTCAATTTTTGTGAAAAGGAAGTTGCGGAACTGTCGTGTCCAGTACGGTTTTTGCTTTCTGGATTCTAATTGAAAAATCTTCGAAAATGTCTGTATGGTTCACTCTCATATTTTGAATATATTATAAATTTCACCACCAAAAACTATTCTTTTAGCTAAAACATAATATCGCAGTTCTAGTTGTAGTTATAGATCAGATTAGCAGTATACTGTATTTGTAGTGCGTCTCTCTACTTAAGATCTGGTGCAACAAACTCATTTCATTACTGATATTATTATGTAACTGTGCCGCCTACAATATACTCTCTTCATCTGCTCTGGAAAGGAATTTTGAAATATTTCATTTGCTCATATTTAGCGACAAAAATAATACAGCTTTGACTGGTCATAAGAAATACAACTGGTTTTTAGAGTAATATAACTCTGTACGTAAATCGTTTGGATAGCGACCAAAGCGTTATTCCATTTGAATACCACAGGTAAATTTCTTTCATCTTTTATAACTACGAATACGTTGGTTTTGAATTAATGTACAGCAGCAATATGCATAAAACTTTTGTACTTTCGGTGTATTTCAGTTTCGATTTCTGTATTGGCAGTGAAAATGAGTCGCCAGTAGAGAATCTTGGCCAAGTGTTATTTGGAGAACGAATTAGACCTAGCCCATATAAAGTATGAGCCTGCTTAAACTTAGTTGTAATTTATTTTCATACTTCTTTGAGATGGAATTCTTTGCTTATTTCTCTACGCCAAAATAGTTGATGGCTTTCATTCATCGAAAGCATGCATAAAACTCTGCTTGACGAAATAAGATATGGCATCTCTCACCGCGAGATGTTATGTGTTAGCAAAATTATTCTGAAATAATCCAGTTTCGTTTCTCGCTTTGCAATTTTTAGATAAGCTTCAATGAACAAAAGCAGTGTAAGCTATTGTGTGAAAAGAAATACAACAATGATCCACTTGCGCAGAAAAAAATGTGGTTGCTTCGGAAAGGAATTAAATTAAATTACCAGCTGGTACTTTTTTAAATTGCTTTCAGCATTTCTACGAAATTTAGTGACACTTCATTTAATTGTTAATGAACACTCACATATGAGTGACATTGTATGGTCGCGAATATAATGTACTTGTGGCAAGAAATAATACCATTTGTTATCGTTTCATTTGGGAATGAACCTTACTGAAAATAAGATTGAATTATTAAGAAGACTAGTGGAGGTCTTCAGGACTTTATATATTGTACGTGGTAATTTACCGCATATAGTTAGAATGAAACGAGTAATTGGATTGGATTTTTGATTGTTCATATATACATACAAATCTATTTTAGGATATTAGACAATATGCCGGTGACATTTTGCTTCATCAACCAACAAAATCAAAATGTCTGTACAAGGTTTCCCGATGGGTTGTTACGTAACTAGTGATGTACTCTAGATTCACGTTACAGACAGCCTGATAGCTACTATATTTTCAATCACGTCGATATTCTCATCGAGTATCGCAACATGAGTCAGATCCAAATTTCTTGGAGGAACATGTGGGAGGTCGAATTATTCACATCAAAGTGCAACCACGAAGCAAAGGACAAGCTTGACTGTGGAGTCACTGCAAAGCCGTTCCCTATAAGGTGTAATGAAAAACCTGATAGCATTATCTACACATACTCTATTGTATGGCAGGTTTGCTTTTTTAAGTATTTCTCATAAAAATTGCATGAATTCTCTGTACGTCGAAAAACTATTTTTGATGTTTATTATTTTTTATTTTAAATCGAAGCTTTAATATAGTTCTGATTTTTACGATTTCATAATTCCATAAGATTTTAAAATTTCAGTTACCTACGAGGATAGCGTTTCCATAATCTCTTATGACAAAAAATTACAGACGACTCAGGTGAAATGGTCATCACGATGGGATTATATTTTAGATTCAGTTTCACATCCCAACATTCAGTGGTTCTCGATCTTGAATTCACTTGTTATCGTTTTGTTCCTTTCTGGAATGGTAGTTCTTTTCTTAGATTAGCAGATTTATTCTTTTTGTTTCACGCAAAAAAAATTGCATTTTGCTTAGATTCAGGATTGGGTGGTGATCAGTGAGATACTGTTCATTCTTCTGCTTAGTGCATTCAAAGTAAAAAGCTGTTTGTGCTGGAATAATATTATCAGTATATTAGGTTGGCATGATTCTTCTTCGGACGTTACATGGCGACATCATTCGATATAATCAGCTTGATAATGAGGTCAGTTTTGTTTATTACAACATAATTTTAAAAGTTCCTTTTTTTTTAAAGGTGATGTAATCCTTAACTGCCAGATCTGGATAATAATATACGTTCTAAAAGATGTGTAAAGTACATTCAGCAATACAGAAAAGCAACATATTGCCTAAAAATTTATTCGTAAAAATTTTATACTTTTATGTATTATTTTCTCGAATCAGACAAGTTGCAAAGAGCACTAAACTGTTCAAGGCCTCATTTTTTCCCTGAAAATATCCAAGAATTTTGTATTTTTAAGTTGGAAAATTTGAGGAAGATGCTCAAGAAGAATTTGGTTGGAAATTGGTCCATGGTGATGTCTTCCACCGCGACATGCCATGTTTCTATATTTGTGGCAGTGGATGTCAAGTGCTCTTTATGGTTGCAGTCACTCTTGGTATACTTATTATCTTGCTTGGTTTCTAAAGCCTTGAAAAATGTTTGGTGTTTTTATATCAACCTACAACTGATTATTAATAATAAGTTGGTGTATGGCTTGTGATTTTGACGAAAAGATATTTTAAATTTTAGAAAAATGTGTGACGAGTATCAAAAAAATCACAACTTTAGAATGTTTGCATTAATTTTTGAAGGATCGCATAAAAAATGACTCTTAAAAAAATGCTTCATCTAACCTTCTGTGTCCATCAAGCATTTGAATAAAAGATCCAAAAAGGACTACCATTTTAAATATGTGTTTTCCCTTTTGTAGTATTTGCTTGTCTTGGTTTCTTATCACCGGCAAATCGTGGATCTCTAATAACCTTCGTACTCGTTTTTTACGTTCTTTTTGGTATCGTTGCTGGTTATCTGCAAGACTTTACAAAAGTGAGAATTTTTGAAATAATTGATTATAATTTGATTTACTATTGAAATGAAGATGCTGGTATGATTTAGTTAATGAAGACATCACGTTTATATCATTTTTTTAATCTGTTTTCAAGCTGAGCTACACAGTGTTGTATTCATGCATATTTTCATGGAAGTTCAAGAACAAATCATAGCGGCAGTCGAAATACGTATTTGAACTATCTAATCACCTAAATTTCAGAAAATGTAATAAGCATTTCAATTTTCAGCAATGAATGGCCTGGCATGGAAAACTAATGTATTGATGACCAGCTTCCTTGTTCCTGGGTATATTCACTTTTTCGTTCTTGTTTTTAAACAACACGAAAATTTGATAATTTTCCCAAGTGGAAATGGGAACCACCAAGTTCGGCTTTCCATAAATACGGTTTAATAAAAGTTTTTTCAGACAAAGTTTTTTTTGATGAGACTTGTAAAAGATACTTTATTGCAGAATCGTGTTTGCAGTATTCTTCGTTTCGAACTTGTTGTTGTGGGCAAAAGGTTCATCGGCGGCAGTGCCATTTGGCACACTTGTTGTGCTTCTAATCCTCTGGTTTTTTGTTTCTATTCCGCTAACATTTATTGGATCCTATTTTGGCTTCAAGAAACATGTAAGGAGATTTGATAATTTTCTACTTAGATCACTGTTCTGCTTTTTAAGAGCATCGATAAGATATAAGGGCAGCAATTCTTGCATTAATGGTTATGCAATTTATAAATCGTATATAATATGAGAGAGTACTGTCACAGTTGGACTTCTAATATGTTAAGGTATTCGGATTATATATTTCTACATGCTTCATATTAAACACTTGGCAGTCTTTCACAGGCATTAAAATAAGTTAAAATCCTGCTTAACGATAAGTGCTTTAGCATTCTATCAATTCTAGAAAAAAGGGATCGGAAAACTTCCCTCATACTAGCTGAAAAGATCATTTGCTGTTTGCCTTGCAGCCAATTGAGCATCCAGTACGCACAAATCAAATTCCGCGACAGGTACCAGACCAATCAGTTTACACGAAACCAATCACAGGAATGTTTATGGGTGGTATCCTCCCGTTTGGGTGTATTTTCATTCAACTTTTCTTTATTCTCAATAGCATTTGGTGAGTTTTTAACTCGTAGATTGTCTTTTACACCAAAATTAGCAGTTCACTTGACTTTAGCTTGTGAAATTGGCAATGTCTGAAGGCATATTTTGATTGCATTCACGAAATATTTCTTTAAAAAATTTTGCTCATAGAAATAGATTTTGCTTGTTTTCTTTCCATTCTCTACATACAGTTTCATTTTTTTTTTTTTTTTGACTAATTTTTATCCGAAACATATCAAATGCATGCGTTATCTTGTTACAGGGCCCATCAAACGTATTACATGTTTGGTTTCCTGTTTCTTGTGTTCTTGATTCTGTTTATAACATGCAGCGAAGCTACAGTACTGCTTTGCTACTTCCATTTATGTGCTGAGGTAAAAAACTGATTTGTTTCAGTTTCCAAGTATTATTTATTATTATAAGTTATGTAAAAAGATAATGAATGTTCTTTCGCTTCTGTGTTCATAAATTAAAAAGCAGTTTTTCAGTGAAGTAAGGTTAAAATAATAGGAAGTGGGAACTCAATTTCAAAATTAGATTCCCTTAAACTCGGTACGTGGTATTAAATGCATTATTTTATTTTGGTCATAAAATCTGGAAACTCATTGTTGGCACTTTAGGAATGAAGATTCAAAAATCTTGGGAACTGGATAAATATTTAATAAGAAATTACGTTTTCCGAACTTTTCAGGATTATCATTGGTGGTGGCAATCATTCTTGACTTCAGGTTTTACGGCAGTATATCTTTTTGTTTACTGCATCCACTACTTTATGGCAAAATTAACTATAATAGGCACCGTGTCAACTATGCTCTATTTCTCATATACTTTCATCATTGTCTTCATGTTCTTTTTGGCAACTGGTACTTTTTACTTTGTCGGGAAGTCGTTTTGGTGAGTAGGGAATTATGTTGTGGGAAAAGATGCCCTGGATTTAAATCCTGGGCATTCTTTCTTTATCGTTCGAAAAATATAAGATGCTTCTGCGTGGGAGTGAAAAAGTTGTATGAAGTAAATTTCCTTGTTTGTTTAACATTGTATAATTTTAGGAGCAGTTGGTTTCTTGTCAGCATTCTTTTTCGTGGAAAAGATATACGGTTCTGTGAAAGTGGATTGATATTCATCTACAAAAGCAAAAAAGGATTGCTGCTGCGATGCAAAGGGTTCTGGGAATAACATTTTTTTTCCTGGATTTTTTAATTTTTTGCGAAATGTAAATCATCAGAAATCGCGGCAGCGGCGTAATCAATCAGAATGAAATTGATTTTAAGAACGTACTGTAAATTCCATGAAGTTAATATCTTTCTCTTGTTCTTCACCTGAATAAAAGCGGGAAATTCAAACTGAATGTGTTGAGATTTGTAATCTGGAGACTTTCTGACTATTTCCAGTTATAGTCTTTTAAGAAGCTGAATTAAACAAACTATTTGGTATTCTTTGTAACTTCATGAAAAGACAATTCTAATGTACTTTTTTTATTTTATTTTTTCCTGATGAGACAATTTTGTACTGCACCGTCTGTACTATTTCGGTGGTAGAATATGTCGCGAATTTCTATATCGCGAAGCAAAAAAAATGTTAATACTGCTTAATATAGCAATCCATTATAATTTCCTTTGCAATGCATCGCACTCGTTTAGCTGACCTTTG
>SSBO01000040.1:5612-26964 GCA_005281725.1 Wuchereria bancrofti | reverse complement strand
GAAATAGCAATCACAGTATTTGGTAGATTTATTTTTTGCTTTACGGTCTTAACCCAAAATTTTAATTAAAAATATTTTCTCATGGCAAAATAATGATTAATTAATCATAAATAGTCAAAATAATTAGCCAAATATATTATTAGAAGTTGATGGTGTTTAGAAAAATTAATCATGATAGCTTAAATTATGTGTGACAAATGGTTTGATAGCTTCTTTAAATTGAATTGCATTAGAATGAACGATTGTTGGACTCGAATATTTTCATGTGTTATAAAAAATCAGAAATGAATTTTATTAAGTGCTACAACAATGTATACAAATAAATCGATTTGACAAAATTCAATTTTTTTAAGTTTTTAATTTTGTCAATTCTAATACTTTCTTTTAGCTCTTATTTCCATTTTTTTTTTAAATGAATTATTTCTTTTTCTTCTTCTGTAAGTCATTTTTACTGTCATTTTTTCTCTTATTCATTGATTAGTATCATTTCTACTCATTTTATCACTTCATTTTTTCTATCATCTTTAGCACTACAATTATCATTCTTATTCATATTTATCTTTATCACTAGAATCATTTATTTTTATCATTATTACTTATTTATGCTTATCACTTCAACACTACTTTTTCCTATTTGATTCCTTTCTTTCTTCTTCTTCCATTTCTCTCTCTCTCCTTTTTGCTTCCTTCTTTTCCTCCTTTGTTAGCTCACGTTGTCGTACGTAAGCAATAATCATATTTGTCATTGGTATATGTAACATTGTCAACCCAAATGATACGATTGTTCCAATGATAAAGAATATAATAAATGGTGTAAAGAAATTTGCAATATCATTAAAAAAATTTAAATTTCAAATTTGACAGTATAGAATTTCAGATTTAAAAAATAAAAGAGTTTAATAACACCTCGTGATTCAAGAGCTGACATCGCTTCTGGATGTTCGTTCACCTATTTTCACTGATGAATTATTTTGTGAAAATTGTGGATTTTATAAATTTGACATTTTGTAATGTTTTTTCATTTTTTTTCGTCAAAATGATTTTGTTAATTTGAACGGAATAGAAAAGAAAAAAAAAAGTTAAGTGATTGTTCATTATGCGAAATGGAAAAGAATGTATGAGTAAAAGATTCATTGATTAACTAATTTAATTTAAACCAAAGAATATTAAAATAAAATTTGAACTGAATAAATTTAAAATTGCTCTGTACCATATTGTTATCAGATTCGCATATTTTTTATGTGGTGACAGTAATGATAACAATTACCGTTTTCATTTTTTTAAATTTGATTACAATTAAAACATAATATATTAACCATTGAAAAAGTTCATTTGTTAAATCAATAATAATTGGTAAATTTCAGCATCCAAAAAAGTCAAAAAAAGAAAAAATAATAGTACTAAAAATAGACGCAAGCGAAATTTTTAAAATAACATAAATTGTTTTCATGCATGCATTACTTTCATATTTCATTTATAACTGGAAGAAATTGAAATATCTGTAAAATTTTATTAATGATTAATACAATCCAATTTAAATTAATTCATCTGCAATTTCCCTTACTTTTTCTTTTTTCAGGACTAAACTTTCTTTTTAAATCTGTTTGTGTTTCATTTTTTCTTTTTTTTTGTTGTTTTTTCTGCAATTTTTGTAGTTTTGGGGTTTGGCAAATAAGTATCAAATTTACAAAATCATAGGAATTTATTAAATTATCTGTGTTAACAGAGTTACAAAGAAATCACGGAAAGCATTAGTATTCCATAATAATAAGAAACCAATTACACCTGCAAAACACTTTTATTCTTTAATTTTTTGCATTTCTTTTTTTGGCAATAAATAATAATTTAGTAAAATAGATTATTGCATGATTTTAATTGCAAATTCATTGATTTTGAAGGATAAATTAATCAAAATTGATAAGAAAAGTTCAGTCACAAGAATTTATTTAATTCTGTTAAACTATTTAATTTAAATTATTATTTAATCAAGTACTTTGAATGAGTTATTGTATTACTAATTTTCTATATGTCATGCAATAAACAATAGAGAAATAATAACCAATAAAATAATTGCAATACACTCATTTAATAATGTATTTTGTAAAATAATATTTGACTGTAATTTCAAATATGTTATTCTTTTTTTTAAAAAAGTCATCAAAAATAAGTCAATCGTTTTTTCTCTATTTTTGAATTGATCCTAATAAAATTTAGTATTTTCATAAAATTCATAAAAAAATTTGACTGAAAAAAAAAGAGGAAAGGTTAAAGATTAGCATCGAACTAATCTTAAAAATTCTTAAAGACGAAAAATTTAAATAAATGAATTAAACTTGATCAGCAATCATCTGGCTATATTCATACGTATAAATTTCCACGTCGGAATATTTTGAAGCAATTTCTCGAAGAGTACGAGATTCTATTATCAAATCACTTGGACTATTAAGTGCTGATAAACCGATACGAAACGATACGGAATGATTTCATCCTTAAATTTTGCGGATCATTTTCATTTTCCAAAACAAAGTCTTGCGCCCTGAAATATATTCCAGAAATTTATCCAAAAACTGTATCCGGAAAGAAATAAATTCTGATAAGAATAATTATTGTGAAAAAAATTATTATTGAATGTATGTATAAGAAAAACAGAATGTACAAGAGTTATAAGAAATAAAGTTTAATCAGTAATGCAATGCTTACAATTAAATTGGTCTGCTCAATTTTTCTTGATGGCTAATATCAAATTACTAGCCACAGTGTAAGAAAAAAGTGAAAATGAAAAGTTAAGTTTAAGAAATTTCAAATTTTATCCGATGCAATATTTTTTTTTTCTTCAAGGCTCAACATTTGGCTTTGTATTTTTGCATTGTTTCTATTTGGTTACCTAACTAACCATTTGATCCAATAACATATTTTAGAGAAATTATTTTTGCTGTATGTTTACTATTTACTCAATCGATCAATGAGTTCATAGTAATTTAAATTCAAAAATTAAATGAAACAATCTATGATTACTCTCTTTTTTTAACTATTCTATTAATTCTCATAATTCAATCTTTTTTTTTATGGATGAATTTAAATGACAAATATATTTCCTTTTCTCACACTTTTTTTTTGTAGTAAAGTTAGTAAAAACTTTTTTATAAAATGATTGAATCATTTGTTTTAATTATTAATAATTGTTGTAGATTTCGTGATAACAATGAAAATGAAACTGGCTCAAATGATATTGACCAGTCAACATGGACATCAAATGGACATATGCTTTCACACTGCTATAAACATAGCGATAGCAAGGTTAGGTAATATGGTAAAATAAAAATGAATTTATTTCAATCATTAACTGTAATGAATTTTAAATGAATTTTATCACAATTTCAAATTAGAAAATGATGATTAAAAGAAACAGTGATTGAGTAATTAATATACAATAGGCTTTTCCTTTTTTTGTTTTAAGTAAATAATGTCTTACTCATGTCAAGTAGCATATTAAATGATTCGTTGTAAAATTTCGAAACCTTTTACAGTTAAAAGTTAGACGACTAGATGCAATTAACTTTTAGGCTTATATATATAGCAGATTTGTCAATTACTACATTATATTATTTCCATATGTCTTTTTCTCTTCCTGTAAATATAAAAATTCTCTATTTCAATGTTATAATTGAATTCATAGAAATATTCAACAAAATTTATTCGTTTCTTTAAGGTGTTCTGAACAAATAGTGCCTTTGTGCTTTTTGAAGGATATTTTAACTCAAAAACATTTTGCATATTTATCATTATATTCAGTTAATACATATGTTTTTGCTATTGCCTTTTTACGGTAAATTTTGATAAGAAAAATTTTAAATAAATGAAAAAGCCAATTTAGTACTCAAAGCTAATATTTGACAATGTATTCTGGGAATTTTTCCAACAATTAATCAATATTAATCAATTTTTGTGCTGAAATGATGATGAATGAAAATTTTCCCTAAAATCTATTTTAAAAAAGATAAATGATATATGAGCAATTATTATAAATGTTGTAAGACAGTAAAGGAAAGTATGATTTTATGTACATTTTAACTATTTGCAAATTCTTTGAAGAAGCAAAAAAGTAAAGGTTGCATTTGCTGCTATTCTTTGCAAACAATTTTAACTTGTTAATTACAAGAAAGAAAAAAATCAAAATAGTCAGTCAACACCGATACCGGAAAAGAATCATAATGAATCCGGAAATACATCAGTGAAAACAACCGTGAGAACTAAAGAACATTTGTCCGTTCCTTCAGATATGTAACAAAATCACGGCAGAAGCAAAAAAAAAAAGATTTCTCTAACTATTTCACACTAACCAAGCTATTTACTTATAAATGTTTAACCGCTTGCAAACAATTTGATAATTAATTTTTGAGTAGTCGACCGGAAACGGTATGGTAATAAGATTTATTCTTTTTCGGATATTTCACTTTTTGTTTTTGATATTTTATTTTCATGCAATCTAGCAAAATTGTATTCCTAGATGTTTATAACTTTATTCTGGATATTTTATCAAAAGAAATATGCAAAATATTGTCGAAAAACTAAAATTATTACCGAATATATCAGTAATATAATACCAAAAGTAATGACAATGTGACATTGCAATTTCCGTGAACTAATATTATTAATGATAATAGTGATAAAAATGATATCATCCGTAATAAAATAGCAAAAAATATTGTAAAAGAGAATCAACACTTATTTCGGAAATTGAAACAATTTGAAAAAATAGATGAAATTTAAAATAATGATAAAATCTCGTCATCTGATCAATGTGCTGAAACAATTGTGATGAGAAATTGAGATCCATTGGTATTCTTCGATCTGTCACCTGAAAGCATATAAGTTTAATCACGCTTAAGTTTGACAGAAGTCCTTACCGCAAATAAACTGACCATTAATTTTTTTTATAGGTAGAATTGCTGGCTTAAAAACATTTATAATGGGAGGAAAAACAAATTAAGTAAGCAGTATAATGGGAAAAGTTCATGACTATATAGGCAGCTAAGGTGATGAACGTTTGTATTTTTTGTGAGATATCACTTTTGCCATTTAAAAATTAAATTTAATGGAAAAAGGAATCATTAAAAAATTGATTAATGTGTGCGTAAATTTTTATTTTTAAATTAATGAAAAGGAAGAATAAAATGGAGAAATCAGAGAAGAATATTCATTTCGAAAAGGCTTAGCTCAAATATTCGAATGTTGATATGTTCCATCACAGTAAATAGTTCTTTATTTGATACTATTAGCAAATAACTGATTTTAACCTGAAAAAAATACAACTGCAAAATTGATAATTTTAGCAAAAAATTATAGATAAATAACAATATAAAGCAAAGCTGTACGAAACTGTCCAAAATATAATCGGAAGATCAATTTCAGGAAGACTGTCAAGAAGATTGCAAAAAAAATAGTAATCATTGTCAAATTTTTTGATTAATGAGAACACTAGTTGTAGCATATTTAGTATCCTAGAAAGAAGTCTCATAAAAAAAGATTTATATCTTTTAATCTCTCTTAAATAAAAAAAAAACATTTGAATTAGAAAAACATGCGACGAAATGCTTTACTACAACAAGTTATCTACTAGTTCCGCGAAATACTGGAAGTTATTTAATTTGATAAAGTGAAAGAAAGTCCATGGAACACTCTTCACGGATCATAAATGTACATGAGCGATTTTTGTAATATTTGAATAACTGTTATCACTTACTATTAACATTTTATCCTCAATAATTTCAGACAGTTATCACGGAAAATTTAATCAAAATAGAAATTAAAACAAAAATAATATATTATTAACCGACGATGAAAAGTGGTAGTACGTAATTATTACAAATTGGTATTCAAATGAATTATTATCACAACAATTATAATTACTAATTCCGTGTTCACAGCAATTAAAAACAATAAATTAATTAGCTTCAATTAATGCATTTTTTATTCAATATCATATCTCAAAACAAAATGATTAAATGCTATCTAATTATGCTATTTAGGCATGTAATTGAAACAAGAAGGAGAATGAAAAATTGAATAATTCTTAATAAAACCTGCAATTAATTAAAAAATAAAAAGACACATAAGAAATATGGACGTGATTTCAACGTAGTAAGCAATAATTCCACTACAATATTGGATTAACTAATTGCTTCCATAATAGCATAAATATATTATTAACGAACGATGAGAAAATGTAGAAATTAGAATAAGAAAAGAAAAATTGCTGAAAGAATCATATATAATTTCGAAGTGAAATTGCAATTAATTTGGTTATCCATTACTCAATTCATTTAAGAAATTTAACAGAAATTTGCATTAAAAGAAAAATAAAAGAAATCACTTCGATCTGTACAAAAAGATAGTGGCAACAAGCATAGTATGATGATGGGATGTGCTAGAGAATAAAAAAGTGATCAAATGATATTCCGTGCGGAGAGCAAAAGTACTGAACAGTGTACATCCATTTTTGTGCACATTCAGTAAGATATTTCCCGAGCGCGAGAGAAGTATTACTTATGTTTTCATTAATGATTGTTTCGCTTTTTTTTTCTTTTGCTTAAGTTAAAACTGGGTTAAGAAAAAAAATTGTATTTGACATTTGGTATATTGTGACAATTTTTGATAACATTAGGATGTATAATTTGGCGCTATTTTATTATCAATTTGCATCTGATTAATATTTGGTTTATTTTATAATTTTTCAGAATGAGTTTTTCTGGCGCTCAAATTCCAGAACATCCGGATATTTCCGATGTTCTGGACTACTTGCAGAGAGAACCTGTAATGCTTCGTGCATTACAGGAATATATGCGCGAGAAGGAGCAGGTAATTAATTCTCTTTTCTTAAGGATTATAAAGAGAGTTATAGAAAGTAGTCCTAATTTAAGATAAGACTGTAAAATGTGGTCTTTTCAGGTTGAGAACCTGCTCCTAACCCGCTTGGAGGAGGCGGAGAGGAGGTTGGAGGTCGAAGGGCGAAGTGGAGAGGAACCGGCACCTCAGGAGCCGGCATTTAACGTGGAAGAGGCAGAGTGGGCCCCTCTGCCCGAAACTGATGATGAGGCCGAGAATTGGCCATCGGGTGCAGAGTGGGCTCCTCTGCTTGATGATGACAGCGATGAACCTGAGGTGCCGGCGGCACCAATGGAGACGAGTGCGGATGCGGAACCGGTTGAATCGTTTCGCGAACTCGTCCTGTAAGTTTTAATTTCTGAAATGAATTTAGTAAACAAGTGATAACTAGGACAATCATTAATTTTACCTGCTAAATAATTCAAACTAAATTTGAAACTATTTCAGAAGAACGAGGACGATTAGAATCCCGGTTCTCGCAACGCATGCGTCGCTGGTTGCGGCAGCACCGGAAGAGTTTCACCCCGCTGATTTAGGGGACCTTCCGGAGCAGCTCCGACGGGAGTTGCTAGTGCCGCAAGCAGAACCATACACGGTGGTTCAGACAAATGAGGACAGCAACATCGGTAATTTATAATTTTAATAACATTAGAAGATGATTTTATGTCTATAATATTTTAAAGGAATATAATTATACTTTGATCATTTACTGATAAAATCATATTTATGAGTGAAATATCACAAATATTTTTCTTTACATGCTTTAAAAAACACTTTATGTGACAGTATCTTCTAATCATTTCTATTTTCAGTGTGTGGCATCTGCGGCAGGCAGTTTGCAACGCTCAAAGGGTGGCGTATTCACGCCTCACGGATGCATAAGCAGGACGGTAAGTATTTCTAAGCGGAATTTTCAATCAGTTTTTGAAAATGTTTGCATATTTGTTTCATGTAATGCTTAGCAGGCTGATTAATTATCATTATTTCAGGTTTTTGCGCCCGTTGCGGTCACTACGTCCTGCTGCCACCCGGATTCACGGCCGCACAAAGAACAGCGGCAGTGGAAATACACACTCTCGATTGGTGCCCGAGAGCGTGTGCGGCCGTGATCAATGAAAGACAGGTCAAGCGTCGTAGACTTGACCTGGTGGGGAGAGAAGAGGATGCACACCACCTCTTCATTCCAGGTAAGAAATTACTAATATTTAAGAAGTGAAATTTAAAAGTAAAGGAAATGAAAATTCGAATGGTTACAGAAAACAAAATATTCAGAAAGTGGATTTCATCTAATCAGTGAATTTTTTTTCAGGCCAGTGATAGCAATGGGCCTTCCCCACGCGGCCGAACAGTAACTGCCTGTCCCAGCACTCCATTCCTCTGCCCGATGAAGTACGGCCAAGCGGGTTAGTATTGCTCAAAAAATAAAAAATAAAAAAAAAAGTAAAAAAATCAAAAAAAATAAAAAATAAAAAAAATAAAAAAATCAAAAAAAAAAAAAAAAATAAAAAAAAATAAAAATGAAAAAAAAATAAAAAAAATAAAAAAATAAAAAAATAAAAAATAAAAAAAACGAAAAAAATAAAAAAACAAAGAAAACAAAAAAAAATAAAAAATAAAAAAAATAAAAATAAAAAATAGAAAAAATCAAAAAAATTGCCAAAAAAAAAATTTTGTTTTTCGAAATAAATTAGATATAAAAACAACTGAATTCAAAATTTTATAAAGATAGTGAAGTGGTATGAGAATTTTTCAGTTATTTTATATGCATCATTAATTGTTTTAGTGGCATTTGAGGATCAAAAAGTTTTTGAAAGGAATTTTTTTTTTTTTTTTGAAGACAAAATCAGAAAATAATTTAGGAATTCAGTTGTTTTTTATCAGTTTTTTGTTTTGTTTTTTTTTTTATTTTGCCCCCTTTGGGCATCTAACTTTTTTAATTGTTTATTGTTGTATTTTATTTGTTTCTAAATTATGAAAATTTTGGCGTTTCTTATGCTTTCTTAGTTATAACTAATAATTTCGCATTTTTTTTTATTTGTTTCTAATTCAGTTATTATTATAACTATATTGTTTATTTTTTACTTTACTGTTATTTTTAGTTACCTTTTACTAAATGCTATCTTTTTTACTTAACTTTACTTCATCTTACCTATTTTTTATTATAAGTTATCTTTTTACTTAACTTTACCTTATCTGTTATCTTTTACTAAATGTGTTTTTCGTTTTTATTTTAATGTTATCTATTTCTTTAATTTTTCATTTTTTACCTAATTTATTATTGGATACCAACTTATTATATAATTGATTTTGTAATAAATTTATCAATTAATTTTTTAGTGTTATGTTTGTTTGTTTGTTTTTTTTTTTGTCATAATATATTAATGCCGTATTAGGTATTTTATACAGCTAATATAGCATTTTATGTTTAAACATATTTTTTTTTTTTGGAATTGAGTAATTTTCGAGGCTTTTCCTTGCTGTTGAGCCTGTTTTTCGATTCGTTGAATTATAGAATTGAAAAATATGATATCACTGATTCATTTAATAATGTCTTAATTTTTAATTGTTTTTGAGCTGAATTGTAAGTTGGTATCCAATAAGTTTTTTTTTTTTTGGGGGGGGGAAGGTCGAGAGCAGGTGGAGTTATACCTGCCCTCGATATAACTTATGAGTTAATGAGAAAAAATTTGGAGCTTTTGAAATTTTGAAAGAAATTTTAAATTCTTAAATCCTGAAGCTTTTTGAATAAGCTATTAAATTTTGTACATCTTTTCTTAATTGTTGAGTACTTTTTTAATTAATAGAATCTTGAGTTTTTTAAGAAATTTTGAAACTTCTCTAGAGATTCATTTTTTGGTCTCATTGAATTTTGAAAATTTTTGAGTTATTTGGATTTTGAGTTTATAAATTTTTTGATTTTGAATTTATTAAAAGGGGGTTTATGAACTTTTTAAATTTTTTTGGATATTTATGGGTCCTAATTTCACTTTATCTTTAAGTTTGAATTACTTGCTTCTAGTTTTGGTTTTTGTTGATTTTTTAATATATTGACGCATGTTTTATTTGTCTACAGTTTTTGCATGCCTTTTTGTTTATTTTTTTTACCTCGCATTTCTAATTAGTTTTACTCACTGCATGCTTCTTGTTCACTTTGATTACTTTTTTCCTTTTTTTTTCTACTTAGTCCATTTCTGTTAATATTAATGCATGCTTTTTTTGTTGTTTGTTTTGTAACTGCATGCTTTTTTGTCCAGTTTTTTCAGCTTGCATTTCTATTAACTTTAAATACTGCATGGTTTCTGTTAACTTTACTCACTTAACAACAACACCTTGCGTTCTTATTGGTGCATGTTTTTTCTAAACTTTGCTAATTGCATGCCTTTTCGTTCATTTTTTTTGCTTGCATTTATAGTTACTTTTACTTATTGCATGCTTTTTTGCTAACTTTACTCACTCCAATAATAACAATCCATATTGATACTATTGTTAATGCACTCTTTTTTCCAGTGTTTGTTAATTGCATGCTTCTTTTTGTCTGCAGTTTCTGCATGTTTTTTTACTAATTTCGTTTTTGCATGAATTTTGGTTACCTTTACTCACTGCATGCTTTTTGTTTACTTTGATCACTTTTTTGACTACTTAATGCATCTTTTTTTTGCTAATTTTGTACTAATTGCATGCTTTTTCGTCTATTTTTTTCGCATACATTATTAGCTAATTTTACTTGCCGCATGCTTTTTTACTCACAAACAACAATAACTAGTATTGATGCATGTCTTTCTTATGTGCTTTTTTTGTCTACAGTTTTTGCATGCTTTTTTATTTATTTTTTTAGCTTGCATTTATAGTTAGTTCTACTTACTGCACGTTTTTTGCTCATTTTTATCACCATTTTTGACTACTTAGTGCACTTTTTTTATTAATTTTGCACTAACTGCATGCTTTTTCGTTTATTTTTTTGCATGCATTTCTAGCTACTTCTAATTATTGCATGCATTTTTCTTAACTTTACTTATCCAATAATATATTGATGCTTGCCTTTCCATAATGTTTGTTAATTGCATGCTTTTTTACTAATTTCCTTCTTGCATGAATTTTGGTTACTTTTACTCACTGCATGCTTACTTTGATCACATTTTTTTTTCTTTTGACTACTTAGTCCATTTTTGTTAATATTAATGCATGCTTTTTTTGTTGTTGTGCTAATTGCATGCTTTTTTCATTTTTTTAAAGATTTCATTTTTGTTTGTTTTTACTTACTGCATGCTTTCTGTTAATTTTATTTACTTAACAATAACACCTTGCGTTGTTATTGATGCGTGTTTTTTAACTTTACTAATTGCATGCTTTTTCATTTATTTTGCTTTTTTTTTCTTGTATTTATAGTTACTTTTACTTACTGCATGCTTTTTTACTCACCCAATAACAAAACTTTACTTACTTCAATAATAACAATTTATAGTTATGTTTGTTAATTGCATGCTTCTTTTCGTTTACAGTATTTGCATGCTCTTTCTATTAATTTTATTTGTGCATGAATTTTGGTAACTTTTACTCACTGCATGTTTTTTGTTTACTTTGATCACTTTTTTGACTCTTGATGCATCTTTTTTTTGCTAATTTTGTACAAATTGCATGCATTTTTGTTAACTTTACTTACTCCAATAATAACAATTTATACTTAACTATTGATGCTTGCCTTTCCTTAACGTTTGTTAATTGCATGCTTTTTTGTGTGCAGTTTTTGCATGCTTTTTTATTAATTTCGTTTGTGCATGAATTTTGGTAACTTTTACTCACTGCATGCTTCTTGTCGCCTTCGCTTACTCATTTTTGATTACTCCTGTTCAGTGAATACTTTTAATATTAATGCATGCTTTTTTTTTAACTTTTCATGCTTCTTATTTTTTATTTGACTTGCATTCCAGTTAGTTTTACTTACTGCATGCTTTTTGTTGTTTTCTAATTGCATGCTTTTTTTGCATGAGTTTTGGTTACTAAGTGCAATTTTTTCTGTTTCTGTTTGTGTTGCTATAGGTATATTTCTTACTTTTATTGATTGCACTGTTTTGTTTATTGTGTTTATTCTTTTCCAATATCTTTTATTAGTTGCATGCTATTTTTGCTTTACTTGCTGCATTTAATTTTGTTTTTTGCATGCTTTCATTGTTGACTTTACTATTGGATTTCTTTAGCTCTTCTCACTTATTAAAAAGTCGTACTAATTACTTATACTGCTTTGTTAACTTGTTTTTTGCATGCAATTTAGTTTTTTTATTTTATTCTTTACTTTTTTATGCTATCCTATTTACAGGCCAAAATTTTGAAAAAATTTCATCAAATACTCAGAAGGTATGGTTTTTTTTTTTTTTTTGGCGACATTTCCAACTCTACAAAAAAGTTCTGTTTATGTATTTTTAATAATTTAAAATTTTTACAATTTCAGCAATATTTCGAACAATGAGTCTATGCCGGATTCTCATCATTTGCGTGACCGATTCCGTTTTTCTGTCGATCTGATATTTCGTTTACTTATCTCTTGCTGATCAGTTGCAGAGAAATTACCTTGTTACTGACCCACGACAGGTATTTTGGAAGATATCAATTATCCATCGTGGAATATTTTTTGAATATCTGCGTTCCCCCATATCTTTTTTCGAATATTTCAAATCAAATTTTACTCAGTATGGAACGATTGGAAAAAATTCAAAATGTTTCTTTATTGAAAAAGGTTGAAATAAACTGGATTTGCGTTTAAAATTTTATAATGAATATTTGGGTTTCAGTTCTTATCGGCCAGTTTCAAACTAGTTTCTAGGAAGGTAATATGGAGACAAATCTTACTAATTAGATTTCTCACTTTTTTTAAAATATAAAGTTTATCTTTTGTTTTTTTTTTCGGGTCTACGTTCTCAAATATTTGTAGTATTGTTATAAGTTAGAAAATTGGATTTATATGCAAAAGCAATTTTTGATCAATAATTTAATCATTTTAAGATTTCAAAAAAAAAAAAAAAAAGATCATTAATAGTTCGAAAAACAAATCATCGCGGAATATTTCTGCAGTTGAATTTAAAAAAAAAAAAAAACGATTATTATAAAACTGTCAAACAGAAGCACACGGTGCATATTCATGCAAATTCCTATTTGTTGGAAAATACTCCGCGATGAATGATTTATGTTAAAAAACATGTAAACAATTTATTTATTAAATAAGAATTAAAGTTTTTCTTAGCTTTCAGAAAATTGATTGATGCTTCGAACGAGATTTATGATCATAAATTTTCGATTATTTAAAAAATAGAGAATTGTCTCTGTGCCTGTTTCATAATAAAATTATTGCGATGCTATCCATGTACAAAAAAAAGAGAAAGCGCATATTCAGGTATTCTTTCTCATTTCAGATGTTTCAGTCTAGATTATTTTTTTTTAAAAAAAAATTTAAATTTATTGAGGCTATACGTAATTACTTGATAGAAATCGCAAAACAGTATTATAAAGCCAAAACAATTAGATTGATTTAAGCAAAACTTTAAATTCATTTCCTGCGATATTTTTCATCATTTGATGGAAAATTATTTTCTAGTATGAATTTTTTTACAATTATTGTACTATTTTCTGTTTTTTACAATTTAGCAATTGTAATTTATTTTTTAATATAGTAAAGGTTGCTTTGTACTGTTGACTTTATACAGTCTTATAATGAATAAAGGTGAATCTGTCAAATTTCTTTAGAACTTGACAATAGTGAAAAGAAATTTCGGTTCCGGTATATCTGAACTATTTAAATCGTTTTTTGAAGAAACACATTAAATGGTAAAGCATTCTTTTTGAGTTATCTTCAATCGTCTCTTCCTAAAAACTGTGTTTGGATTTGATGGCGTATTGTTTGTCTTCTGAGAAATTTTGATGAATACAATCAACAGAATCAATTCTATTTTTATTTGTTAATATATTTTGAAAGTTTCTAAAAATTCAGAATGATTAAAATTATAAAATAAAAATGGCCGTATCGATGCATTCTATATTTGCAATTTTTTATTTTTGTGCTTGCACATTTGTCGCTATTAATGTGTTTTGAAATTGTAACATTCTCTTAAGTTTGATAAATTGAAGTTTTTTCATTGGTTATTTTTGTTTTCCTTTTTGTTTCAGTTAGCCATTAATTATGCAAAATTACAAGATTTATTAGCATATTTAAATGATTGTAAGAATATGAAATTACAAAATGATCACTTCTGTCACTTAATTTATATTATTTTAATCGCTATTTGTCACAGATGGAGTGACATACTCATTTCAAATAATTCTTTGAGTAGCATTTGATGAAATAGCAAATCAAGGTGGACTTTAAAAAGCATCAAACAACTTTCATATTATGGATTTATTCGAAATTTCAGTTCTACGTAATATTCTTTTCTTTTTTTTTGGATACTTTCTTTTTGATTACAAAAAATTTTTATATTTTGAAATTTGATTACAATACATAAATTATAATAACATGGGATGAATATTATTAATGAATAAAATATTAATAAAATTAAACTTCAATTAATTTCAAATTTGTCTTGTCAAATGTTTAAAGTATTTAGCTTCTTCAATATAATTTGTTCACAAATAATTTTTCCATGTAATTTTGGAATAATTAAAAAATAATGTATTGTAATAGGAGTAATAGTATTTATCAACTACTGGAAAAATTTGTTAAATCAATAATAATTGGTAAATTTCAACATTCAAACAACTAGCTAATTAGTCATAATTTTTGAATGATTCAAAATAATTGAATGATTATTTAAAATAATGTTGTAATTAGTTAAAATAACCATTTTTGCTCATATATTTAGTCGAAAAAAGTAATAATAGTACAAAAAATAGATGAGAAGGAAATTTTTGAAAAATATCAGACTGTTTTTATGCATGCATTACTTTCAGATAGTATTTTCATTTATAATCGATAGAAGAGACTTAACAAAATTTTGAAATATCTGTAATATTTTATTAATGATTAATGCAATCCAGTTTAAGACTAACTCAACAGCAACTTTCTTTACTTTTTCTTTTTTTAAGCTTTAAAATTTTTTTCTTTTTAAACCTGTTTGTGTTTCATTTCTTCTTTTTTTTTTGTTGTTTTTTCTGCAGTTTTTGTAGTTCTGTGGTTTGACAAATAAATATCAAATTTACAAAATTATAGGATTTTTTTATTGAATGATCTGTGTTAACAGAGATTTACAGAAACATTGAAATACGTAACAACAGAAATTGGGTAAATAAAAATTGAAATAAAATAATTGAAAACTTAATAAAATGTATAAATTAATGAATATTAATGACAATTTCAGGAATAGAAGCGTGAGTGTCTTTTTCATTTAAATTTTCAACTGAACCACAAAATTTTTGAGTAATTTGATCAATCATTGGTGCAGTTATTGACAAAATAATAGGTAATAAAATAAGGGCATGAATGACACCAATAATAATTACTAGAAAAATTGTTTTAAAAAATACAAGTATCATATAGGAATTGATGAATGCTAGAATTGTAACACCAAATATTGTTGACATGCTGCCGTATATAACTGTAATGATAATTAATATTTACTCTTTCTAAATTTTACATTTAAATTAATAATTATTCACTGTAATAATTTTAATAATTATGAAACGAAATAACTAAATTTAATTATTACAATTTTACATTCATTCGGTGCTTTATTAAAGTAACAAACAACATGATATAGCAAAGAGTAAAAGAACAATTTAAAATTTTGCAGAATAAAATAGTTAGTTGAAGCCAATATATACACATGTATAAAGTGTTTTACCTTTCATTTTTAAATAAAAATTTCACAATAATTTTAAATGAAAATTTCATTTAAAAAAAAGTTTATTTTTTCTTTTTAAATAATAATTTGTATAAAATGAGAGCTTACTTGGAAAAGCTAACTTTTCCATTGCTTCAATACAACGTTCAAATGGTGTCACATTATTTGGATTACTCACAAAAGCATATGTGATATGAGCGCAATATTCAATGGAAAAACCAATTGCCATTATCAGAGTTATCATTGATATCGGATCTAACTTAACACTCCATAGTGATAAGAAACCAATTACACCTGCAAAACACTTTTGAACTTCATTAAAATTTTTTTTCAAAATTGATAAGAATGATTTATTTAATCTTGTTAAATTATTTGATTTAAATTATTACTTAATAAAATACTTTGATTGAGTTATTAAATTACTAATCTTTTATATGTCATGCAAAAAAAATTATGACTTACTTATCAATCATTTGACAGGCATATATATTTTATTAGCAACTTTTCTTATCTTGTAAATGTGCTAAAAAATAGCTAAGGACAGTCAGTTAAATTATAATTAAATAAAAGTAAACAAATAATTCTAATTAAATTAATTAACAAATTTTGTTAAATTCATTAATTAATGAATGTGAGATAAGTGTAGTAAATAGACTACTAACCAATATCAATTGTTATGATAGCAATAAAAATCCAAAATGTACATATTGGATTAGGAATAAATAATAGCGCAGTAATAACTAATACAATAATTGCAATACTATCATTTAATAATGTATTTGGTAAAATAATATTTAACTGCAATTTCAAATAAGTTATTAATATTTTTTTTTTCTTTTTAAAAAAAAGTAATCAAAAATAAGTCAATTGTTTTTTTCTTTATTTTTCAATTGATCCTATTTGCATAAAAAATTTGCAAATACTAAATTCATAAAAAAATTTTTAAGCAAATGAAAAAAAAAAATGTGACTGAAAAAAAAGATGAAGGGTCAAAGATTAGAATTGAAATAATCTTAAAAATTCTTAAAGACGAAGAATTTTCCAAAAAAAAAAAAAATAAAATAAATGAATTAAACTTGATCAGCAATCATCCGGCTATATTCATACGTATAAACTTCCATGTCCGAATATTTTGAAGCAATTTTTCGAAGAGTACGAGATTCCATTATCAAATCACTTGGACTATTAAGTGCTGATAAACCGATACGAAACCGGAATGATTTCATCCTTAAATTTTGCGGATCATTTTCATTTTCCCAAACAAAGTCTTGAGCCCTGAAATATATTCCAGAAATTTATCCAAAAACTGTATCCAGAAAGAAATAAATTCTGATAAGAATAATTATTATGAAAAAAATTGTTATTGAATGTGTTTATAGGAAAAACAGAGTGCGTAAGAGTTCTAAGAAATAAAGTTTAATCAGTAAATTTTAAGAATTATGAATTTTAAAAATTTATTTACCATTTATGAATTTAGGAATTTTAAAAAGTAATTTTAAGGATTTATTTAAAATTATGTAAATTAGTTCAAATAAGTTGGATTTTTTTTTTCAATATAACTATAACTAGCTTAATCTGACAATCAAAATCAATTATGTGAGACAAAGTTAGAACACGAAAATTAAAAATCAAACAGATTAAAGTTTAAATTGTCAACAACAACAAAGAAATAAAAAAATCTAGCACTATGCTAAGCAAATTTCTACAATCTTTTAGCTAAACAAAGAGCTAATTTACACCAATGCAAAAATGAAATAAAAGAAAAAAATTTCGACATTTAACAATGATACTTTTGATTTACTAACCATAATTTATAGAATGCAAAAAGTTGTGACCATTGATAAACTCCTTGTACCCAGGATTGATGATCATTGTGCAGGTATGCACCTGTTATATTAGCATATTTCTGATATTCTCGAGTCCAAAGTTGTGTCGCCTTAGGACCAATTCCAAAAATCATATGCTCAAAATCATGAACCATTTGATCTACACGTTTACGATTCATTGGTTTTGTCATATCGGGCGCTTTTACGATAGCTATATTAATCTATGAAATAGCAAATATTAATTCAAATTAAAGTTTATTTAATTAGCTTTAAATATAAAGCAACCCAAAAGTGTTTACCAAAAATTTTGAAACATTTGTTTTTGTTGTTGTTGTAATTTCTTTTAGAAATTATAAAAAATTTTCTCAATTTATCATTATTTATTTCTTTCAAATTTTGATATTAAGCCATAAAATTATCGCTCTAAAAATCATTTAATTATTGTTAATTTGATAAATTTGAAAAAATATATGAAAGTACCTGATCACCACCATGAAATAGTTCAAGCTCAATAGCTATTGTTCGAACTATCGGATCCGTTTGAATTAGTAATTTATCATAATCCAAACCTTGCTCCATACCCATAATACCATGTATTGCTAACTGAAATTTTAAAATGTTAACCTGAAATTTGTTTTGGAAATCTTTTTTTCGGTTTCTTGAAAAGTAAACAAAAAGTAGGAAATAAAAAAATACTTACGATAAAATAAATGATAAATATGAGCAGAACGATACATTTAGTTCGTTTGTCTAACAAAATTGGAACATATATATTCCTGTTAATATAATAAATTTTTTCAAAAAAAGTTGGACAAAATTTGAAATTTCATAAAATTTCAAATATCAAAAAGTGCAATTATTCGTTATATTAATCATATAATCGATGCAATATTAAAAATTTCAATAATTTTTTCTACGACTTTTATATTTCCGAATTTTTGATATTACTTTTAAATTATAAATTTATATTTTTATTAAAAATAAAACGAACCGAAAAAATAATTTCATTCCGCTCATAGCATTAGACGATAGCTTTTTTGATCCTTTCGTCGTCTTCTCCGATAATATTTCCGTATAAGCATTACCACTACGATATGATTTATGATTATCACTTGTGATTATCTCTTTATCATAACATTTTGCATTTTTTAATTTTTCTAAAAGATCAAATTTCATTAAAACTAATTTTTTTCATACGATAGGGTGTACTTGATAAGTTAAAAATGAAGTGAAATTTTCAAAAAAAGAAAAAAAAATAGAACTAAATGTGCAATATGATAAGTAAAACTTAAAAAAAAAGAGGAAGACAAATTCTAACAAGTTAATTCAAATTTTAAATATAATTTTAATACAAATGAAATATATAGTATATGCTTTTTTTCTTATTTCTGAAGCAAATTTGAAAAATTAAATTGAAAAGATGAAGCAAATAATTACTTCGCTCACATTCACTTACTATTATTTTCATTTCCAATTGCATTTTTTTCAGTGAAATTCCAAACGTTCCTTTCAAATTTATTCATTGGATTATCAATTTGGTCGGTAATTTTCAAACATGGAATACAATTATTTCGCTTAGTCATTCGCATTTTATCACTAATAACCATCATTGCAGCAAAAAAAGTAACCTTAATAGACAAATAAGTAATTTTAATTCAATTTTCATTTTTATTTCTCAAAATAAATTAAAACTATCAACGAGATGAACTTCTCATCATTTACTAGTAACTCATTAATAATTATTGTTTTTTTTAAACATAAAATAATCAACGAATATTAATCATTTAAAATTTTCAATCAGAAATGAAAGAGAAAGAGAGAAAAAAAGGAGCGAAAAAAAAAGTAAAAAGTTTTCATTTTAAAATATATGATAATATCAATAAAGATGAATGAGAACGTAGTACTTATTTTATGGTATTTTAGTAATGAATAAAAATAACAATACCTTAATTATTATTTTGCTTTAACAATTTCAATCAAAAGAATGCAACTTGCATTTATAATATAAAAAAAACCAACAAATATTAATTTAAAATTATAAAAAGTAAAAAAATGTGTCAAATAAATTCAAGCAATTAAAATAAAAAAACTTAAATAGCAGAATAAATAATATGATATGCTCTTTATACTATAACAAGATTTTATGCATAAATTAAAATATGGAAAATAAAAAAAAAAAATTGAAAACCTGATAAAAAAATGTGAAAAACATGCATGCTGAAGTCATTGCACAAAATCCACGTACGGCAATAATATCCGTAAAACAACCAATAGCAAATGATAAAACATCCGTAAAACTGGTAATAAATATAGCAACTGCTGATTCCGATAATGTATTTATCATACGAGCTTTTAAACTAGCATAATCATTTCCTTAACATTAAAAAAAAAAGAAAAAATTATTTCAAATTTATTATATCATTTAAAATTTTCAACCAGAAATGCGAGAGAGAGAGAAGAAAAAAAGAATAAAAAAGAGTAGATAGTTTTGACTTTAAAATAAATGATAATATTAATAAGTAAATTTCGAATAGAATTACAAAGTATGAAAAAAAAATTGATAAATGCAAATGTAGTATTTATTTTATGGTATTTTAATAATGAATAGAAATTTAATATGAAAAAGGAATTAAATTTAGTATTTAAAATGAGAATTATATAAGAACGTCTGAAAATGATTTTTTTCTTTAAAAAATAAAAAAAAAAACTTTTTTTTTTTAGAAACAAAACATTTACCAGGGTAAATTTTTTCAGCATCATGCCATGCTCCAACTGTAATAAACATATCATCTACTCCAATAGCTTAAAATTAAAAATTCATTATGAAAAATTCACAAAAATAAACACTTTAATAATTAATTATGATAATACTAATTAGAATACTTGATATCATATAATTAATTCTACTTAAATATTATCACTCATATTATATGTCCTATTAAATATCATTGATAATTTCAAAACATGATTTTTTGTAAAATGATAAATAAATTTTACAGTTTTGAAAAATATTTCATATATTTTATTGTATGTAAATTATACAGCAATAAATACATTCATGGATAATTGTATGTTTCAGAGTGATTGTAAGTCTTTGGCTGTTTATTCTTCTATTTGTCAGATAGGTTTTGTTTTATTGTCAGAGATTAGTATGTTGTATTTAGTGTTTGTGAGAATACTTTAAAGTTTTTTTATTCTATTTTTTATTATATTATATTTTATTTTTCCTTGATTGCTGTTGGTTTTAGTTATTATTCATTTGTTTTTTTTGCATTTTACTGGCTCTAGTTCTGGCTTATATTGCCATGGTGATTATGATAAGATTCATTTTTTTCCTAGCTTTTGGTTTAAGGATGGGTTAGATATTTTGTTTTATTTTTTTTTGATTTTATTTAGTTTGTATTTTTCTTTTAATTTAAGTGATCCTATGATTTTTGTGGAATCTGATTCTATGGCTAGTCCGGCTCACGTTGTGCCTGAATGATATTTTTTATTTGCTTTTACTATTTTACGTTCTGTTCCTAACAAATTGTTTGGTGTTATTTTGATGTTTGGTTCTATTTTTGTTTTTTTTAATAATTATCAAGTTATGATAGATAATATTTTGTATTTCTTTTCTATGTGTTTTGTTTGGGTTTTTTTTTTGGTTGACTTGGGCTGGTCATTATCCTACTGATTATCCTTTTAATTATTTTAATTTAATCTGTACTGTTTTTTATTTTGTTTTTATTTTTCTTATGTGTTTAGTGAATTTTTTAAGTTATAAGTTATTTGGTTATACTGTTTCATAATAAAATTATTGCGATGCTATCCATG
>SSBO01000039.1:8496-28936 GCA_005281725.1 Wuchereria bancrofti | reverse complement strand
CTAGTGCCCTTGCTTTCAACTCTGGTACTTCCGGATTGACTACTTCAATTTCTTGGCACATAAGAAAGACTTTCCTGTTTCGTGACTCTTTTTGGCAAGTTACGCCATTAACTGCATACACAGGTTCCTCTTTACTGGAACAGCTTATTTGGTCATTACTCTCGCGTTTGTTGCATAGGGCCGATTTATGCAGTCCCTTGCAATGGTAACACTGCTTGATCTTCGTGTCACAGTTTTTTGTCGTGTGATCCGGCTTCATGCATTTTAGGCAAGCGTTTATCTCTTTTAAACGCTCATATCGTTGCTTCGATGTAGGATACTCTTTACACTGGTCATCCCAGTGCTCTTTGTTGCAAAACACGCAGTTTCTCCTAGAGTTCGTTTCTGGTTTTGATTTATCGATTGAAGTAGCCCTCATATTGCCACAGTTGCTACTGGTTACCGCGAGAACCGAGGTTTCATTTTTGAATCGCNTTGGAGATTTAGTCGACTGGCTAGATCCTTTGAGATGAAAGTTACCTGCGACCCTGTATCAAATAGTACTAGTGCCCTTGCTTTCAACTCTGGTACTTCCGGATTGACTACTTCAATTTCTTGGCACATAAGAAAGATTTTCCTGTTTTGTGACTCTTTTTGGCAAGTTACGCCATTAACTGCATACACAGGTTCCTCTGCCTTTTTACTGGAACAGCTTATTTGGTCATTACTCTCACGTTTGTTGCATAGGGCTGATTTATGCAGTCCCTTGCAATGGTAACACTGCTTGATCTTCGTGTCACAGTTTTTGTCGTGTGACCCGGCTTCATGCATTTTAGGCAAGCGTTTATCTCTTTTAAACACTCATATGGCTCATATTCATCGCTTACTCCAATTGTACGAATGAACTAGGACAGCAGGAAGTTCACTATTCAAATATGTGTGTAATAAAGCTAAATAAAACCAATATGAGTAATAATTAATTTACTTATCTTTGGAAATTAAAATAGTGTATTCTCATATTTAGTAATGTAATAGTAAATTGCATCACTTATTTTTCCAAACTGCTTTATAGTAATTCGTATGCAGTTAAATGAAAAATTTTTTCATTTTATTATCATTTATTTTTAATTTTGCAATTTGTTTTTATGCTGTCCCTTTTTAATATTCTAATTTGAAATCTTTTTCTTTTTTTACTGACAACATTGAAAAGACTTTATTATTGATTTTTAGCTTGATTCAATCTCCAAAACCAAGGAAGTTCAAATTAACAATTAGTCCACTTTCTTCACCAAGAAGCACTACGTCAAGCATTAATGCCACGTGAAGATGCTACAAGAAATACTACAAATAATACTCACACATCTGTAAGTTCATGCCATTATGAAGTTTTCTTAACAGAGTGTTATTTTTGATGGTAATTTGTGAAAAAATCACTATTTTATGAGTTTTTTTTAGAGTCATTTGATGAATGATAAACATTTATGGGAAATTAGTCGGAATATTGATTCTTAATTAAAATGCAACTAAATTATAAATCCGAATGGCTCTATTCTGTCCATTCTACAGTTTTATCAATACCTTTTGTTTGTAGAAGACATCATCGTACGTCGTATATCACCTTTATCTGCATCTCTACCTGAATCTTTGTTAGGAAGTTCATTGACAACGATGTTGACATTGGAGCATAGTCAAGCATCAGAAAGTGAAACATCTGCGCTTCATGGTGAACATAACAAAACTACGGATTTAACCCTATCCGCTGATAACTCATCGCAAAGTGATCGAAGTTACGATTTAAGTAAAATTGCAGTGGTAAGTAATTTTTCTTCTTTTCGGAAACTTATTTCTTATAATCTTAATCGCTTTTTTAATATTCAGTAATAGCAGAGGAATGCATGACTAGCATTTAATCATGTCAAAAATTAATTCTTTTTTCAGTTTTTTCCTCTTTTGTTTTCTGTTGTGTATTTTGCCGGTAGAGAAATCAATGTTGAGATCCTATAAAAATTAGTTTATGATGTTCAATTAGTTATTTACTTATACCTTCGAATACTTGTCATTATGTTTGTTTTGATATCTTTTCAGCCTTGATTTGAGTGGTGTAAATAACGCAGAAACAGAAGCAGTTAGTGAAAAGAATGATTTTCCTTCGAAGCTTGACGAACATCCTTGTAGAAATAAGGAATTCAATGGCTCTGTAGAAATGAGGAATGGCCAAGTGATCAAATCATCAGAACCTGTGCCATCATCACAATTCAGTTACATTATCATATTATAATGGAAAATTACATTATCATATTATAGTAATGGAAAATCCTCATATTTCTGGAAGTCATATAGATCTTTCTGATTCTTCGGGAATTTAATTGAATTTTTAATGCTTTTAATTAGTTGATGATAGCGCATCATTTTATTCCAGATTTTATCTGAGTGATGAATGGGTTATCGCTGAAATTCACTCAGCTGCTGAAAAGATATGGAATTTGGCTCAAAACACCTTTAAAAATATTGATCAGTGGTGATTCAAGTGATATTGCATCACAGGAACTACAAATGAGGTTAAAGATTTTCAAACAATTTATGCTACTTCAATTTTAAGAAAAAAGAAAAAGCGATATTTTTCATTTATTTTCTAGATTGCCAGTTATTGAATATTTATTTATATTTCCGCCTATCCAAAGTTTGCTAAGTTTACTCATTGTTTACTCATTAGGATATCACTTGCAGGCAGCTGCTCGTAGATCGATGCTGTGAAATTGCTAAACATTGTTTCAAGGATGTTAGCAGCAGTCGACATATGGGATTAACAAATATCAATTTTCCCGACCTCGAAATTTGTTACATCTAAAAAGCATCCTTCNCTTTTTAATATTCTAATTTGAAATCTTTTTCTTTTTTTACTGACAACATTGAAAAGACTTTATTATTGATTTTTAGCTTGATTCAATCTCCAAAACCAAGGAAGTTCAAATTAACAATTAGTCCACTTTCTTCACCAAGAAGCACTACGTCAAGCATTAATGCCACGTGAAGATGCTACAAGAAATACTACAAATAATACTCACACATCTGTAAGTTCATGCCATTATGAAGTTTTCTTAACAGAGTGTTATTTTTGATGGTAATTTGTGAAAAAATCACTATTTTATGAGTTTTTTTTAGAGTCATTTGATGAATGATAAACATTTATGGGAAATTAGTCGGAATATTGATTCTTAATTAAAATGCAACTAAATTATAAATCCGAATGGCTCTATTCTGTCCATTCTACAGTTTTATCAATACCTTTTGTTTGTAGAAGACATCATCGTACGTCGTATATCACCTTTATCTGCATCTCTACCTGAATCTTTGTTAGGAAGTTCATTGACAACGATGTTGACATTGGAGCATAGTCAAGCATCAGAAAGTGAAACATCTGCGCTTCATGGTGAACATAACAAAACTACGGATTTAACCCTATCCGCTGATAACTCATCGCAAAGTGATCGAAGTTACGATTTAAGTAAAATTGCAGTGGTAAGTAATTTTTCTTCTTTTCGGAAACTTATTTCTTATAATCTTAATCGCTTTTTTAATATTCAGTAATAGCAGAGGAATGCATGACTAGCATTTAATCATGTCAAAAATTAATTCTTTTTTCAGTTTTTTCCTCTTTTGTTTTCTGTTGTGTATTTTGCCGGTAGAGAAATCAATGTTGAGATCCTATAAAAATTAGTTTATGATGTTCAATTAGTTATTTACTTATACCTTCGAATACTTGTCATTATGTTTGTTTTGATATCTTTTCAGCCTTGATTTGAGTGGTGTAAATAACGCAGAAACAGAAGCAGTTAGTGAAAAGAATGATTTTCCTTCGAAGCTTGACGAACATCCTTGTAGAAATAAGGAATTCAATGGCTCTGTAGAAATGAGGAATGGCCAAGTGATCAAATCATCAGAACCTGTGCCATCATCACAATTCAGTTACATTATCATATTATAATGGAAAATTACATTATCATATTATAGTAATGGAAAATCCTCATATTTCTGGAAGTCATATAGATCTTTCTGATTCTTCGGGAATTTAATTGAATTTTTAATGCTTTTAATTAGTTGATGATAGCGCATCATTTTATTCCAGATTTTATCTGAGTGATGAATGGGTTATCGCTGAAATTCACTCAGCTGCTGAAAAGATATGGAATTTGGCTCAAAACACCTTTAAAAATATTGATCAGTGGTGATTCAAGTGATATTGCATCACAGGAACTACAAATGAGGTTAAAGATTTTCAAACAATTTATGCTACTTCAATTTTAAGAAAAAAGAAAAAGCGATATTTTTCATTTATTTTCTAGATTGCCAGTTATTGAATATTTATTTATATTTCCGCCTATCCAAAGTTTGCTAAGTTTACTCATTGTTTACTCATTAGGATATCACTTGCAGGCAGCTGCTCGTAGATCGATGCTGTGAAATTGCTAAACATTGTTTCAAGGATGTTAGCAGCAGTCGACATATGGGATTAACAAATATCAATTTTCCCGACCTCGAAATTTGTTACATCTAAAAAGCATCCTTCAAAAATAGCTTTTGAATTATTATGAAAGCTAGTTGCTTCTTGCGCTGGATGAGAATTTAATAGGAAATTTCTATAAAGAAACAAATTTTGAATACTATCAAATTTAATATTTGAAGTCTAAACTAATAGTGCAGTTGAATGGATATAGGATTAGCTCATGAAAATGTTTGAAATCTTGATCATTTTCAAATGTCTTATACAATTATTGTTCGAAACGCATTATTGGATATTATATCAGTTAATTACATTCTGATTTTTTTTTATGTTTATTATTTACGGGAAAGGATAAGAAACGCTGAGAATTGTTATCACGTGGCCCTAATTCCGATATCGAAAATATCGTTCTGGAGAGGATTTATTCGGAACATGATAGCTGTGAAGATAAATTGGAACATTATGAAGATGAAATTAAAAATGAGTTAGTTGCTGAATTATGGCATGAGCAACTGAATGAATCATTATCAGTTGTCATTGATATGTGATCTTATTATTAGTAATTTGTGTTTTCTCCAATGAAAGATTTTAATTGTTTCTGTCGAAAATTTTTTACTGTGTTCTTCTGAGCTACTGTTTAATCTTTAATCGTTGCTCCTCCTGCAATTCACTGTAGTTCTTTGGATCAATAAGTGAATCAGTGAGATCAATAAATGAATTGCAGGAAAATGTTTCTATAATTCAAGGCAATGTAAGTCGTAGTATTAAATATGTATAAATCTTTTAAAATTCATGCTCTCCTATTTAATTCATTCGATTAAATTTTTTTTTGATTTATGTTAACTGAGCTAAGTTTAGTAAATAATACATGGTCAAATCATCCTAATTTATTTCTAAATCTCGGGGATATTTTACACCGTTTTTTGGTGTTATCAAGTTGCATTTTTTTTACATCGCAAGCAACTAATACAGTTGATGCAAATAGTTTTAAAAGGATTATTATTATTAAAAGTACTTCAATCATTTTAAAGAAAGCTAAGTTGTTTACAGTCCTTTTTTTATTCGTTTTGTACTTTTTTTCTTTTTTATAGTACTTCATATTAACCATTTGCATATTATTATCCACATCAATTTACTGATTTTTATTACATTACTATCAATCATAATTCATGTATTTATTTTTTGCATCGGTGTATTATTTAACCTCATCGTTTTATTACTGCTATTTCATTTTTTTTGATAGAATATGTCCCAGTTGTTTCAAAAACTACATCTGAAATTTTATTTTCTTACCTGAATTGATTTCTTATGCAATTGTTTCTACTGCCAGGAATGCAACTATCATTTTGTCATTCTTGTATTGAAAATTTTTTTATTGAAATAAATAGTGTTTTTAACCATGATTCTTTTTAGTTTTTAAAGTTATAACTTACTCAGTTATCTTATCTGAAATCAAATGTCTGTGTTAATTATTATGAGAAGGAGAGCTTTGGTTAGATTTTATGTTTTGTAATTCAGTTTCAAAATGAGGATAAAAAATAGATGAGAGGAAGGTAATTGGTGAGATATGGGTTAATCTGTTAGAGTTTTGTAATAGGTAATAAATTAGATATGAGTTAGTAATGAATTTACATGAATGGTGCGAACTAAGCCAATTTATTAACAGTTTCTAACTGTTCGGTTCTCTGGAACTAATAGCATTAGAGGAAATATGATAGAGTTTTTAGTTTCTTAGGAGAAAAAACCAGTTAAGTCATCTGAATTAAGTCATTAGAATTACTGTACAAATTAAATTTTAATTGCTGTATTGTACATATGTTGTATAAATCTAAAATGTAAAATAAGATTGAATAACATATTTCAGTATATCTAATGGCGCCATCAGAGAATGCAGAAAATTCTGCAGGTGATAATAGCAATGATCAATATGGAACGCATCAAGTTAACGGACAATCATTTGTGATAAATGACGAGCCAAGACGTGTTGGACGTTGTGATATGGAATTGGGTGATGTCACTCATCATAATGTTGAGGTAATCAGTAAAATTTTTCATTCTGAATTATACTTAATTCATTTATTACTCTATAAGTTTACATTTAATTTATAAATTAGATTTCTTATATTCTTGCAACTGAAAATAGCGAAATTATTTTTGAAAAAACAGGTCGTTTGCAAAATTTTTATCTTTTTTTTGACGAAATGCGGCCTTACTAGTATTGGTCTTACTAGTAATATTTGTTGCTCTAAAATGTTGAATAAATTAAAAATATAATATGACATTTTCATTTTTTTATACATATGTTACATAAATTTGAAATATGAAATGTCAAATTTATGAGGTTTAATTTTTCAAATTTATTATTCTCATCCTTTTTTCACTAAGTAACATTTTGAATATATGCATAGATTTTGCAAATATTTATTTTATAAATCAGTTTTTTTTTAGCAATTAAAACGACTTAATCAGGCAGTTTTCCCGGTAACATACAACGATAAATTTTATAAGGAAATTATCACAGTGGGTGAATTAGCAAAATTAGCTTATTTTAATGATATTGTTGTGGGTGGCGTTTGCTGTCGAATTGATGCGCAAAATGGTATGCGTCGGCTATACATTATGACACTTGGAACTTTGGCACCTTATAGACGGTAAGTAACAATGCTAATTATATATATATGTGTCGTAAAAACGGCACACTTAAATTACAGTCAAATCCTAATATCCTTTGCCAGCTGTTTGATCAATCAATCACCAAACAATTTCGGATCTATAATTAATCTAAGTCAAGATCTTTAATCCATTAAGTTTATTACTTTCTCTTTCTCATTACAAAAGACCAGCTGTTAATCTTTGTTTTTCATAAATCAAATCTCTCCCCTAGATCCCAACTGTCATTCAGTTCGGCATATAAGCTAATAGACATTCCTCCAGAAAAAAGCTTTTGGACATTCATTCTTGTAATTCGGTCATTCTTTGGTCATTCCTTCCTTTCTACTTTGAGTTAGCCTTCCTTTCTACCTTACTACTTATAATCATATCATATCTTTCATTGCGCATTACTTTGTTGGTTTAATTACCCAAGCTTGAAATCAAATAAAATATCTGGCAATCGACATACTCCACAGCAACCTGTTTGTTATTACCTGTTTCATCTATTCATTCTACTTGTTTGAAAAAAAAGTTGAAACGATATAGAATATTTCAATTTCAAATTTCATTAATTTCATTTACTTTAAATTTCTTCAAAGTTGTACCTATTTTCTTGATTTTAAAATATAATGCATATAAAATTTTTAAAAAAGTGATATTATAAGTATTAATTAATACAAGGGAAAATTTAGGTGTGTTTATATCAAATTTTATAAGAAATACATGCAACTTACTACTAATCATCTCGGAATAGGAATGATAATGATAATTATTATGATAACGTAGGGAATGATAACGTAGTCAGTGATTTTTTTAAAAATGATAACAGTGATATTTAATGATCATAACTCTAACATCATTCATCATTATTTGGAACTCTAATTGTAATTATGGCAGTAATATAACCAGTATTCTACCAGTATTACTTATGTAATCAGTAGTTAACAGTATGAATGTGAATACAATATCGCACTGTTCATTCTATTTGATAGAAAAGGCATTCATCCTCTTGAATTTACAAAGTTAAATTTTTAATTTCGTGTAGTCATCTTGAATTTACAAAAGTTAAATTTTAATTTCGTGAAAGCAAAAGAAGAATAATAGCCACAGAGAAATAAACAGAGCGGAAATGTGTAGAGATTGTAATAATGAGTGGCAGTAAATAATAGCAGTAGTGAAGTGGATACTTAAGTGATAGCAACAGTTAAAGTATGTTAAGCAAGTGCTTAGATGAGTGAATAATTGAAATGAAGATATTTTATACTTTTAAAATAGACTGAAACAAAAGGAAAAAAGAAAGGAAGGGAAGAAAGAAAAAGAAATCAAGATTTAAAGCTGTATATTTTCACGCTATAAATCTTGTATGTTTTCATGTAATTAAACTTACGTGATTTCACTTATTTCTGATCGCTTAGTATTTTTGATAATTGTAAAAAAGAAGAAAAAATAGGAAAATATCATAAAACACGTGAAAAAAAAATAGGCAGTAAAATTAATTAATCTATAAATCATGTCATATATTAATTGAGGTACTATCATTTCTGGCTTTATAGCTACCGGATAATTTATTCCTCATCTCGGAAATATTTGAGGATTGTTCTTTATACATCTTGATTATCAATCAATTGAACTCGTTTCCATGACTGAAAAAAAGCACATAAATTTTTCTTATTAATTAATTAATTGATTAAATTAACCTATTAAAGAAATATTAATCAATTTAATTAAATGAAATTCGGAATACTTCTCAAAAATAAAATAAAACTTCTTATCAAATGTAATACTTCATTTCGTTCCTTAGTTTTTGCCGCTTCTTTTAGTCTGATAAAAATTGAATAATTTGGATCATTAATTAATAATTATAGAATGCAATTAAAAAAGTGACCCTATTTGGCCTATGCCGCATTCGATGCACACCACATCGAAGATCAAACGTTGAGCCAAACTGTAATTAATGGAATGTTAACTATTGTATTTCAAACTTCTTTTTATCATCTTATACTAGGAATAGTTCAATAAATTACACTAATGAATACTTCAGTAAATTATCATTCATTTATGGAAACCATACGGCAGTATCACGTAACGATAGTATCACGTAAAAAGGTGATCGAGCTTATTATTTATATCAGTTGAGAGTAAAAAAACTAATGTGCTAAATAAGAAAGAATATAAATTATATAAATTCAGAACTTACTTTTTCAAAAATTGTTCGATCATCATTTTTTGTTATCCAAATGAAATTAATAATAGCTGATAAAATAAATAATGCTATAACAAAACATACAGATACAGATAATGGTCCAAGATAATCGATAAATTCAAATTCTTGTTTTGGCATTTAAATTCTCCTTCCTTTATCAAATACAAATAAATAAAATGACAAATTTTAAATGCATTGATTCATTTCTTAAATCGATACAATGATAATTTTGACCATTAAAATAGTTCACATGACAAAAAGATTAGCAGACGCATTTGAATGAACATGAACATCCGGTGATATTTATCAGTCAATACACCAATACAAGTACATCTCTCGAAGAATGAAACTGATGTGACAGTTGTGATAGAGAAGCAAAAAAAATTCATCATCGCAAACGAAATGTGATAAAAATAGATGTGAAGTGGAGCACCTTCGACTGTTGACCTTTGATTTTTCCCAGATTGAAACAAACATTAAAAATGCGTTTCTCACTTCTCTCTTAATGTGATGATCATTTCAAAAAAAATGCATAAATCATTAAATGAGATTTTAAACAAGTTGAAATGAAATTTTTTTTGATAAAAAAAAAGGCAAACAATGTATTCGTCATTTTCATCATTTTTTATATCAAATGTTTAAACAATTATTATTTGATTATCTTTCTTGATAAAAAAAAATTTTCATCAAATAATCTATGTTAAAGTAAGGTTTATTTCTTTTTTCTGGTACTGAAGTTTGTCTTTTTTTCGTCCTTTAAAATTTATTTTTTCACTTAGTGATAAGATTTGAAAATTTGCCTAAAAATAAACTTTGGAAGTATTTTGACAACAAAGCAAATTTTAGAAAAGAGTAAGAGTGATGTTGTAAATTTTTAATTATTTTATAGGTATTGAAATTATACTGTTGTCAAATATTTGCGCACAATTACCGGAATTCATAGAATATTCATCTGATCGGATCGTTCAATCATTTAATCGTTGGATGAGTTGAAAAGATAAACGATTAAAGTAACTGACATACTGCCACAATAAAATGTCCATATTTTTATATAATTTGATCTAATATTATAATATGATATAAATTTTCCATCAAATAAAATAAATATAAAAACAGATAAAGAATTTTTGCAGTCATTTTTTTCTATTATTTTTAAAATAGCTAAATTAGAATAGGATTCAAATTAAGACGAAGAAATGTAAAATTTTTCTTTTTTATGTAAATAATTAAAGATTAAAAAGAAAGAATTATTTGCAAACATTTTATATATTGTTTATGATGAGAAAGACTTGAAATGAAGATGAAAATTCGGGAAGAATTTATGGAAATTATCTCCCATAAATTTTTCATTTATTAGTCTTTCTTAAAGTTTAAAATTTTAAAAGAAAACTTGAAAAAGATTTGAAGAAAGAATCATTTCTACCCAACTTTTTTTTACAACCACATGTTCACAATGATGATATATGGTTGGATGGAAATTGAAAACATAAAAATCATACCGAAAATTCTATAAATGTATTTCTTACTTTCTCAGTATACTTTAAATACAGTATCTACAATTAAATATTAGACATAATCATGCCATCTCGAAATGTTTTAAAGAATTATGAATGAACAATAAGTCACCTGGTTTAATTAATACCTGAATAGCTAGCTCTAGGTAATTCAATAAAGTAACTATCCGAATTTCTATATCATTTGGTATTTGTGTAAATAATTCTATGTTAGATAAAAATTTTAAATTAATTGGTAACAAATAAAAGAAATAAGAATTAAAGGTGAGTAAACAATAGCAGGAAAACTGAATGCAGCAGTTGACAATTTAGACTGTAATACCCTCCTCCTTTAATGGAATACAAACCTGTTCTATGATCTAGTCGATCAATGCCAGCCCCTACTTAAATCGATCCTCTCAAACTCTACCATGATTACATTTCTAGAGACACTCATAAAAGCCTCTACCCTCTTTTTTCCTTTACTTCCTATGTTGCTGCATTTATAGCACTTTTCTTATGTCACCAAATTTTGTTTATTTTTAATGTCCTCCTATAAGAATTGCCTATGTCGCAGTGTTTGTTACCTGGGAGAATGGATTGTTTAAACTACAAATGCCATTTCTCATAATCAAATGGATGTAATAATGAGTACATCGGTTTGCATATTACCTTAACAACCAATATGCATCAATTTCATACATCTATAATACAATTAAACAAAAGAAATCCACAGGTATAATTATTTGATTAAAAAGCATATTTCGTTGCAAAATNCTNTTAAATCGATACAATGATAATTTTGACCATTAAAATAGTTCACATGACAAAAAGATTAGCAGACGCATTTGAATGAACATGAACATCCGGTGATATTTATCAGTCAATACACCAATACAAGTACATCTCTCGAAGAATGAAACTGATGTGACAGTTGTGATAGAGAAGCAAAAAAAATTCATCATCGCAAACGAAATGTGATAAAAATAGATGTGAAGTGGAGCACCTTCGACTGTTGACCTTTGATTTTTCCCAGATTGAAACAAACATTAAAAATGCGTTTCTCACTTCTCTCTTAATGTGATGATCATTTCAAAAAAAATGCATAAATCATTAAATGAGATTTTAAACAAGTTGAAATGAAATTTTTTTTGATAAAAAAAAAGGCAAACAATGTATTCGTCATTTTCATCATTTTTTATATCAAATGTTTAAACAATTATTATTTGATTATCTTTCTTGATAAAAAAAAATTTTCATCAAATAATCTATGTTAAAGTAAGGTTTATTTCTTTTTTCTGGTACTGAAGTTTGTCTTTTTTTCGTCCTTTAAAATTTATTTTTTCACTTAGTGATAAGATTTGAAAATTTGCCTAAAAATAAACTTTGGAAGTATTTTGACAACAAAGCAAATTTTAGAAAAGAGTAAGAGTGATGTTGTAAATTTTTAATTATTTTATAGGTATTGAAATTATACTGTTGTCAAATATTTGCGCACAATTACCGGAATTCATAGAATATTCATCTGATCGGATCGTTCAATCATTTAATCGTTGGATGAGTTGAAAAGATAAACGATTAAAGTAACTGACATACTGCCACAATAAAATGTCCATATTTTTATATAATTTGATCTAATATTATAATATGATATAAATTTTCCATCAAATAAAATAAATATAAAAACAGATAAAGAATTTTTGCAGTCATTTTTTTCTATTATTTTTAAAATAGCTAAATTAGAATAGGATTCAAATTAAGACGAAGAAATGTAAAATTTTTCTTTTTTATGTAAATAATTAAAGATTAAAAAGAAAGAATTATTTGCAAACATTTTATATATTGTTTATGATGAGAAAGACTTGAAATGAAGATGAAAATTCGGGAAGAATTTATGGAAATTATCTCCCATAAATTTTTCATTTATTAGTCTTTCTTAAAGTTTAAAATTTTAAAAGAAAACTTGAAAAAGATTTGAAGAAAGAATCATTTCTACCCAACTTTTTTTTACAACCACATGTTCACAATGATGATATATGGTTGGATGGAAATTGAAAACATAAAAATCATACCGAAAATTCTATAAATGTATTTCTTACTTTCTCAGTATACTTTAAATACAGTATCTACAATTAAATATTAGACATAATCATGCCATCTCGAAATGTTTTAAAGAATTATGAATGAACAATAAGTCACCTGGTTTAATTAATACCTGAATAGCTAGCTCTAGGTAATTCAATAAAGTAACTATCCGAATTTCTATATCATTTGGTATTTGTGTAAATAATTCTATGTTAGATAAAAATTTTAAATTAATTGGTAACAAATAAAAGAAATAAGAATTAAAGGTGAGTAAACAATAGCAGGAAAACTGAATGCAGCAGTTGACAATTTAGACTGTAATACCCTCCTCCTTTAATGGAATACAAACCTGTTCTATGATCTAGTCGATCAATGCCAGCCCCTACTTAAATCGATCCTCTCAAACTCTACCATGATTACATTTCTAGAGACACTCATAAAAGCCTCTACCCTCTTTTTTCCTTTACTTCCTATGTTGCTGCATTTATAGCACTTTTCTTATGTCACCAAATTTTGTTTATTTTTAATGTCCTCCTATAAGAATTGCCTATGTCGCAGTGTTTGTTACCTGGGAGAATGGATTGTTTAAACTACAAATGCCATTTCTCATAATCAAATGGATGTAATAATGAGTACATCGGTTTGCATATTACCTTAACAACCAATATGCATCAATTTCATACATCTATAATACAATTAAACAAAAGAAATCCACAGGTATAATTATTTGATTAAAAAGCATATTTCGTTGCAAAATTGTAAAAGTTAAACATAAGCTGTGATAAAAAAGACAAAAAGAAAAAAACCAACAACTGCTTCAAATTTTAAGCTCATTTTTGAACTCGAAGTAAGCAAGTATCTCAACATAAAATAAAAATTTGAAAAAGTAAGAACATAGCAAAATTAGCAAAAACAATTTATTACTTATCGTCGTTTTTCCAAATTCTAATATTCAGTGCAAAGTTCTCCTTAATATACTAATTGTTTATGGCCACTTCGATAACACTTCGATAATTCAACTGTGGCAACATGCCGATAAAACTGAAAATGCACTTAATTTTTATTAATTTATCGTCGAACAACTTTTTGTTACTACAGAAAAACATAACTGCAAATCATTATCAATATATGTGTATTGTTGGTCTTCAATGCTGTCTAATGCCTAGATTGCCGCTTCTGTCTCAAAAGTTATCGATTTGTTTATATTATTACTTCCGTCCTGCAGACAATTATCACAATTCAACGTTATTTAGTTGATAAGTTCAGAAACCATTTTCCCTGCAGAAAATCAATTGGTTTAGCTACTCAAAAATTGATCCACTTTTTTGACATAGAAGCTACAAACTACCCGACGAATAACGGAAAATACCAGTTCAAAAATCTCTAAAAGCATGCTTGACAAAATCTACGACAATCATCTCTGAGAAATCGCAAAGGAACTATTCTGTATCCAACCTAAGTTCTTTGAGTAGAAATATGCTTTAGATTAACAAAGATATGCAACAAATAGAAATATGCATTAATAGAATATTGACAGTGACAAACAATTTCACTTAAATCTGAGATGAATTAGCGATGTTTGACCGATTGTCCTGACTCTTCAAATTCCAACATTCCAATCTTTCCCAATGGAAAGTCATCCTTAATATCCAAATTGTTTATGGTTATTTCGATTACACTCAGATAATCCAACTGTGGCAACATACTTATACCTTTAAAACTGAAGATGGTGTATTTAATTAAATAAATTAAATTGTAACTAATAGAGAACACATATTTACAAGAACACTGATGATTGCAACTTTCCAAATATTTCCAAATATGACAAATTATAAGTTAATCAGCTTAATAATTGCGATAACATTAGCATTATAATTGATATCGTTTATAGTAATAAAGAATAATTTTCACTAAAGAACAAATTTTTAGAATCGAAATAAGCTACGAAACTAACCTGGTAATAGGATTATTAAAAAGTCGTAAATGAGTTAAACGTCGAAAAGGCTCAAAAATGCACAAGTCGGTGAATTTATTTCCAATAAGATCCAAGCGTGTAATAAATGATGATAAATATTTTAAATGGTCAATGCTAAAATACAGGATACACTGTCACATAAAACACGGAAAAATTTTTTTCAAACTTTTTTTCCATAATTCCATCTCTACGAACGTCCGATTGCATAATTCTCCATTCTACAGCATTGATTTCAATCTCAAAATAATTTCAAAATAGGCAAACAATAAAAAATTAAATAACGATGAAGTAGAAAGCTAACAAAAAAGAAAGCTTTTAGATGAGTTCAAAGAATTTGGAATAAATGAAAAGTTGCAAATGATCCTCAAAATAGGCTAATGTTAACGTAGTGCACAACTTCCCTAAAATTATAATTGAGAAAGTCTGCATCTCATTCAGATTACAACAAGCCATTCACTGTAATATCTCTGAAAAATAATCTAATTATAGAAAATACTTAAATCGTGTGAATCTCATCATCTGTTTAGCTAATCAAAGGCTCACCAATGGGGAACTTGCTTAACGAACGAAGAAAAATTGTTTATTTATATTATTGAATTAAAAAAAAACCTTTTTAAATGCAAATTATCCAGTTTCAGTTCTCCAACAAAATGACCATCAACTTTGCACATTATCTGTCTTCTGGCGTAGTTTTTCGTTAATTCGTAAATTCATAGCCATCTCTTCATACATTTCGCATCGTTGTGGATCAAGTAGCTAATTCCTTCAAATTCGTCCAAATTTGTTGGAAACATTTTAATCGGTTCTAATTCCAAGATCGCAAAGATATATGTAAGAACTGGTCGCTGCAAAGAGATTTATTTAGCTAAATATATTAGCTCTAACAGTAAATTCTAACTTAACAAAAAATTTCAAAATAATTATGCAATAAACTCTAATCTGGGATATTATTTTTCAGTATAACTTAAAGAATTCTGTCGTCAACAAAATTCTAAAACGAATGAACAATTATCAAAGTGCTTTTTGCGCCACTGAAAAATTTGAAAAGTGCATGAGTAGTTGCAATAGCTAAAATTTGAAGCAAATTTTAGATCCAATGTCCAGGATGGATTTTATTTTCGAAATGATAATCAAATAAATCAATTTTAGAAGTTTGAAAGCTTTCAAAAAAATCGAATTATAGGAGATATTATCATTGAAATGTTGAAAGAACTGTATGAATGAAATGAAATGTATAACGAAGACTTTTTCAAATTTTACATAAAAAGCATACATTACTATGATTTTTTTTTTTGGTAAAAGAAAAAAAATAGCAATAACTTTTTATTTCACAGAATGAACAGTACTACCAAAATAATTCAAAATTTAATTAATCTGTTAAAGTCTATCCAATAATAAAAGTTTATTCAATTAAAATTTAATTTTTTTTAAATAAATTTCAAACATCGATCATTATTGTGCAATGTTTATTACTACAGAGTCATTTAAAAAAATTAGTTTATGTTATACAATTTGAATACAGATATTTTGATAATTTGATAAGGAATGATTTGAAATCTTACTTTATCTTACTTTATAATTTGTACACTTTTTTTCACTTTTTTTGAAACTTTTCCTTCTTATCGCCGAATTAGGAAATGAGAAGTTTAGTATATTAGAATTTTGTTTTTCCTGAAAAGGTTTGCAATTTTTTATCTCAATGTTAAAGAATTTTCAGAATTTTTCAATAGATTATTATCAGTGTTGAAATTCAAACAGTGATAAACAGTTATCAGAAAAAATTAACATTTATTCACGTAAGTGATAACAAATCTATTACATAAAGGCTTAGATTTAAGCTTTAAATTGTCGATTTAGACTTAAATTTGACCATTTCAAATACANCAATCTCAAAATAATTTCAAAATAGGCAAACAATAAAAAATTAAATAACGATGAAGTAGAAAGCTAACAAAAAAGAAAGCTTTTAGATGAGTTCAAAGAATTTGGAATAAATGAAAAGTTGCAAATGATCCTCAAAATAGGCTAATGTTAACGTAGTGCACAACTTCCCTAAAATTATAATTGAGAAAGTCTGCATCTCATTCAGATTACAACAAGCCATTCACTGTAATATCTCTGAAAAATAATCTAATTATAGAAAATACTTAAATCGTGTGAATCTCATCATCTGTTTAGCTAATCAAAGGCTCACCAATGGGGAACTTGCTTAACGAACGAAGAAAAATTGTTTATTTATATTATTGAATTAAAAAAAAACCTTTTTAAATGCAAATTATCCAGTTTCAGTTCTCCAACAAAATGACCATCAACTTTGCACATTATCTGTCTTCTGGCGTAGTTTTTCGTTAATTCGTAAATTCATAGCCATCTCTTCATACATTTCGCATCGTTGTGGATCAAGTAGCTAATTCCTTCAAATTCGTCCAAATTTGTTGGAAACATTTTAATCGGTTCTAATTCCAAGATCGCAAAGATATATGTAAGAACTGGTCGCTGCAAAGAGATTTATTTAGCTAAATATATTAGCTCTAACAGTAAATTCTAACTTAACAAAAAATTTCAAAATAATTATGCAATAAACTCTAATCTGGGATATTATTTTTCAGTATAACTTAAAGAATTCTGTCGTCAACAAAATTCTAAAACGAATGAACAATTATCAAAGTGCTTTTTGCGCCACTGAAAAATTTGAAAAGTGCATGAGTAGTTGCAATAGCTAAAATTTGAAGCAAATTTTAGATCCAATGTCCAGGATGGATTTTATTTTCGAAATGATAATCAAATAAATCAATTTTAGAAGTTTGAAAGCTTTCAAAAAAATCGAATTATAGGAGATATTATCATTGAAATGTTGAAAGAACTGTATGAATGAAATGAAATGTATAACGAAGACTTTTTCAAATTTTACATAAAAAGCATACATTACTATGATTTTTTTTTTTGGTAAAAGAAAAAAAATAGCAATAACTTTTTATTTCACAGAATGAACAGTACTACCAAAATAATTCAAAATTTAATTAATCTGTTAAAGTCTATCCAATAATAAAAGTTTATTCAATTAAAATTTAATTTTTTTTAAATAAATTTCAAACATCGATCATTATTGTGCAATGTTTATTACTACAGAGTCATTTAAAAAAATTAGTTTATGTTATACAATTTGAATACAGATATTTTGATAATTTGATAAGGAATGATTTGAAATCTTACTTTATCTTACTTTATAATTTGTACACTTTTTTTCACTTTTTTTGAAACTTTTCCTTCTTATCGCCGAATTAGGAAATGAGAAGTTTAGTATATTAGAATTTTGTTTTTCCTGAAAAGGTTTGCAATTTTTTATCTCAATGTTAAAGAATTTTCAGAATTTTTCAATAGATTATTATCAGTGTTGAAATTCAAACAGTGATAAACAGTTATCAGAAAAAATTAACATTTATTCACGTAAGTGATAACAAATCTATTACATAAAGGCTTAGATTTAAGCTTTAAATTGTCGATTTAGACTTAAATTTGACCATTTCAAATACATTTAATCATTTATTTACAGCCACATTGGAGCAAGAAAATTTTGAAAAAAATTTTCTATACTNGAATGAACAGTACTACCAAAATAATTCAAAATTTAATTAATCTGTTAAAGTCTATCCAATAATAAAAGTTTATTCAATTAAAATTTAATTTTTTTTAAATAAATTTCAAACATCGATCATTATTGTGCAATGTTTATTACTACAGAGTCATTTAAAAAAATTAGTTTATGTTATACAATTTGAATACAGATATTTTGATAATTTGATAAGGAATGATTTGAAATCTTACTTTATCTTACTTTATAATTTGTACACTTTTTTTCACTTTTTTTGAAACTTTTCCTTCTTATCGCCGAATTAGGAAATGAGAAGTTTAGTATATTAGAATTTTGTTTTTCCTGAAAAGGTTTGCAATTTTTTATCTCAATGTTAAAGAATTTTCAGAATTTTTCAATAGATTATTATCAGTGTTGAAATTCAAACAGTGATAAACAGTTATCAGAAAAAATTAACATTTATTCACGTAAGTGATAACAAATCTATTACATAAAGGCTTAGATTTAAGCTTTAAATTGTCGATTTAGACTTAAATTTGACCATTTCAAATACATTTAATCATTTATTTACAGCCACATTGGAGCAAGAAAATTTTGAAAAAAATTTTCTATACTTATACAATGGTAAGTAATCTTTATCACATTACACACATATCATTTTAATGAAAACTAAATGATTAACTTGTTTCTTGTTTTTGATAAAATATCATCGTATTTTATCTTATCAAATCAATAAAACAATGATAAAATGTTACGTATTTTACGGTGTAATATATAATCAGCATTGGAAATAATTTGATTATTTGAAGCAATGATAATTTTATCTTATTTGAATGACATTTGTCTTCATTTCATTCTTATTAGGCAAATTCGTTTTTTTTTGCGCTAATATCTTAAAATTTTCAAGTTTTAAACAAATAAATCACAATGTTAAAGTGATTTGTAGATTAGCTTATCTTGATTCGATCATTGACAAATTTTGTTTGCTTTGCTAACTTTTTAAGATGAATTAATTGTTCTGGAATAAATAAATCAAAATTGAAATAAGCAAAACATAGTTGAACGGGAAATTATAAGAAACATTGTGCAATAGGTTATAATATGGAAAATAATTCTTCCTCGCCTTTTTTCTTTAACAAAAAAAAGAAATGCATTTATTTCAATTCGTTTCATTTTATCCATTATTTATCATCTTTTAACATCACAGCAATGATAAAAAGATAGAAACTAATCAGCTGATTTCATTTTATCCTATCATATCTTATATTCCTTTTTCTTTTTTCAACTTCTTTTTATCATAACCTAGACAGACATCTGTTTAAAACGAATGGAAGTTGAAATTTTGAATTTTTTAACCAATCAGTTAATAAAAATTATTGCAGCTACATCATTTGCTCATTATCTTAAGAAAGAGAAAGAGAAAAGATAGAGAGAAAGAGAGAGAGGAAAGGAGAGAGAAATAATCACCTTTTCTATACTTTTTCTTTTAACATTACCAAAATGCATATTGTCGCAAAACTCGAAATAATCTCGCGAACCTCCAAATAACTTACCAAATATATCAGTAAAATTGTATTAATCCATAATACTAAATTTCGTTTTAATTGAACATTAGAAATGTAAAACTGTTTCAAGTTATATATCATGTAAGCAGTCATTATTTCATCACTCATCTTCCCACTATACTTGAGCTTATCTACTTGTCCCGACATTTTTATCTGTTTAAAAAGGGTATGTACATTGTTTAATGTGTTAAAAATTACTCCTTTGTTCCAAATCAAATTTGCTTGCAATGTCGAAATATTGTAAGGTCTTTTAAGCTGATAGTCATCCTTTGGCAAGCTACAATATTAAAACCCATCTCTTACTATATAAAGAGTAAAGATCATTTGATAGCTCCTTAATAATCATGCTCTTGTTGCAAGTCAATACCCACTACATAAGGATTTAAATCCTTTGT
>SSBO01000038.1:0-29417 GCA_005281725.1 Wuchereria bancrofti | reverse complement strand
TGGGTTTTAATATTGTAGCTTGCCAAAGGATGACTACTGCTTGTCCCGACATTTTTATGTTAACAAAGGGTATATACATTGTTTAATATGTTAAAAATTACTCCTTTGTTCCAAATCAAATTTGCTTTGAAATATTGTAAGGTCTTTTAAGCTGATAGTCATCTTTTGGCAAGCTACGATATTAAAACCCATCTCTTACTATATAAAGAGTAAAGACCATTTGATAGCTCCTTACTTAATAATCATGCTCTTGTTGCAAGTCAATGCCCACTATATAAGGATTTAAAACCTTTGTCTCAATCAGTTCTAACAGTTTTTTCCTTACCAGTAAGCTACGATTCGGCTGCTCTCCCTCTCCCACAATTCAATTCATTTCACCATCAATATATTCGTTCATCCATTTTTTTTCATCTCATTTGTAGATATTGTACGAAATTATCAGTATTGTTGATATAGATTAATATCTATATATTGTGGGTGTTAGCCAAATAAAATCGTTAAAACAAATCTTTCTCATTCAACGCATTCATCTACAACTACAATAACAAACAAGGAAGGACTTTGAGCACATGGAAGTTATATTCAGACTGAACCCTAACTTTCACAACATATATACTTATAATATTTTTAATAATATTTAAAAAAAATAAAAATAATGGATAAATATTTTCTGAAAAATAGTCACTAATAAAATGATGAAAAAAAAAGCTCTTCCTAAAATCAATTTTGGCGCTTAGCTAAAATATACTACGAAGAAAATTATTTTGTAAGTATAGTGGAGATGAATGATATCAAATTGAAATTTGAGAAATTGGAAAAAAAGTGAAAAAAAGAGGAATGCGAATAAATATACACTCTTAAATTCTCATCTTTGTTAGATTAAAAAAAAGGAAAAGAAATGTAAATAAATAAATGAAAAATAAATAATTAAAAAAAACCGGAAAAGAAAATGAAAATGCCATAATAAAAATATAATTTTGAAAGGAAAAAAGGAAAGAAAAACAATTAAAATTGAATAAAGTTAAAACAAAGAAGAAGGAATAATTTAAACCTCAGAAAGAAAAATTGTAGATTTCAAAACATACTTTTTTAATTTATTTAATCAATCAATAAAGTGCATAAATATTGATGAATGTTTTATTAATCTAAGATTTGTCATCTTTTTTTTGAAAATTTTACTAAAATCATTTATTAAATGTTAACTTTAAGTTACTAGCTATCATAGCTAGTAAAACTAAAAGTAGTAATAAAAAAAAGTGAATGAAATTTGAGAAAATATTACTTTTAGGTAGAAGAAAAGAATTTTAACATTCATCAATACTAAATATATAAATTTTAATTTAGAAGGTAAGGAATTTAGAAGATAGAAGGAAAAAGAAGAGAGGAAGAAGAGAAAAAGAAGGGAGAAAGAAGGGAGGAAGAAGGGAGGAAGAAGGAAAGACGAAGAAACAAATAAATATAAGGCTGCGGCAATATTTTCCTATTTCAGCCAATCCTTTCAAAAAGCCTCTTTGTAAGGAAAGCTTCATTCTTCATCGATTTCGTGAAATTTGATTAAATGGAATAATGAAAGAGTGATAGGGAGGAAAAAGGGAGAGGAAGAAAGATAGAGAGGGAGAGAGAGGGATGGGAAGAAGGAAAAATGTGCTTTATGATGAGGTGGAAATTGAAATATAAAAATCATGTATGTTATATTATGATGCGTCAATAAAATGAGCTAAAAGCTAAAATAAGCAAAAATAAATAAATAAATAAGAATTGTATAAATCAAAAAAAAGAGAAAAAAATTTAATAAGTCGAAATTATAAGTTTAAATTTTATTAAGAAAATTTGAAAGAAAATTTTTCAAATGATAGCATAATTGAATACAAAATTAAATGCATTATCATATGCAAATATGTGAAAATAGATTCAGGTAAAAAAAAAGGGGAAGAGAGAGAGTGAAGAAAATAATTTCAATCAAATTTACACTGAAAAGAATAAAAGTGACCGCATGATGTTTTATTTTTTCTGTTTCCTTTTTTTATGAAACACATTTTCAATAATTCTTAGTTTACTATCTGTTTTTTCTTTTATTTTAATTAATTATTATTTAACACTAATATAATGATATAATTATGTTAATNCTCTTTATATAGTAAGAGATGGGTTTTAATATCGTAGCTTGCCAAAAGATGACTATCAGCTTAAAAGACCTTACAATATTTCAAAGCAAATTTGATTTGGAACAAAGGAGTAATTTTTAACATATTAAACAATGTATATACCCTTTGTTAACATAAAAATGTCGGGACAAGCAGATAAGCTCAAGTATAATGAGAAGATGAGTGATTAAATAATGACTGCTTACATGATGTATAATTTGAAACAGTTTTACATTTCTAATGTTCAATTAAAACGAAATTTAATATTATGGATTAATACAATTTTATTGATATATTTGGTAAGTTATTTGGAGGTTTGCAAGATTATTTCGAGTTTCGCGATATATGTTATTAAACTTATAGCAAAATTTATTAAATGATAATACCATTCGAAATGTTACATATATAATTTTAATTTTGATTTCTTTTTTGAACTAAAACAGAATTAATTGCAAATTTAAGATTAAAATGGTGAATATTTTAATGTCAAACTTAAATGCTTGTTTATTTGTTTATTTATTTAGCTTTTTTCTTTTTGTTTTTCTTAAATAAAATGGCAAATTTATTTTCAAGTGCTAGCTATTACGTTTTTTAATCCGTAATGAAAAATATGTTCACAAACTATATTTGAATATAAAATTTTAAAAAGTGTTTTTTTTTTTTGAATTGAAAATTTTACATGCATAATAAAAATTTATTCGAAAATCGAAATAACTTTATTATAAAGATTTCTATTCGTTAAAAAAGTTTTTTTTTTCAACAATTTAACTTTTAACAATTTAACTTGTCAATTTTAATTACATTTATGGTAATTTTTGAATTAGTAAGAATGAAAATTAAAAAAGGAATGTAAAAAGATAGTTCTTCTTCATTGTAATATAATGTAAGAATTTATTTTTTACAATAATAGATTGCCTAACAATCATATGCATTAATTAATTCATTAACTTTTATTTTATTAATTTGTTGATAATTTATAATAACTTATAAAGTTAGCAATTTATATGCGATGAGTGTTAATATAACTTAAAATTATGTGTATACTAAGGATTGATTATGAGATAAATTAGTTTACAACAAATTTTAGGTCTTAAAATAATGGGTCTTTTTTGATTCTAATATGCTAAATAAATTAGTACCATAGTTCGATTTAATAAAGGTTAAAATCGAATAATGTAGATTTACTTTTACTTAGTTTTGCGAGAATAGATTTACTTCTATGTAGTATCCAGTTTATGTAAATTTCATTTCAGTTAATTAGTCATCGGTGTTAGAAAATTCAAAAATGTAATAAATTAATGCTAAATTTCATATAAATATTGTGAATATTCTTTAATATAAATATTGTGAATATTCTTTAAGCTTTTCATATGCTTAGTTTATTTCACTACTGTGTAATTACTTTAGACTTAATTATTTATTGATCTTCTGCTTTTGAATTTTTCAATTGTTTATTGCAATAATGTTATTATTGTATATAATTATTACAATATATTAATTATTTTAGAAATTTTTTAGAACGGGTCAAAATACTATATTAAGACGGAATTGGGTTCCAACGGGTCGATGTCTTCGAAAAATGCCCGAACGGACCCACAATGGGTAACACCTTCTTCTAATCAGGTAAGTGTAAATTTTTTCAATTTTTTTTCTTTTAAATATCATAATAAGCGCTATTATGCAATGCTGCGGCATATTGAAGATATGGTCACTAGATTACTAATATTGATCATTTAATTTGTTTACGTTTTATTAGATCCCAAAAAATGTTTTTAATCACAATCAATAATAATCTNCACATCATTGGCAACCGTAGCCGCCACTATCTTCGATGTTCTGTTTGTCCTTTCACTATCTTTGGAAATTTTGCCTTGCTTTTCCACTTCGTCGCGTTTCACATAAAGCACTATTGTGGTTTGATCCACAATAAAAACATTTTATCTTTCTCATGCAAGTTTCTTGAAAGTGGCCGTTTTTTAAACATAATTCACAAAGTCTCAATTTCTTCAACTTCTCCAATCTTTTTTCTACGGTAGGGTATATATCACATTTGTCATTCTAGTGATTATTTTACCAGAAGATGCACGGTAATCCATTTTACTCACTCTTTTGAGCTGCTCTGCTGCCGCTCTTTCATTATAAAGCTTGTTTCCTGAATTAAAAAGACATTCTTCTTCATATAATATTCTTCGTATAATATAACATCATTCTCCCATTCACCATTCTCTAATGAACATAAAAATCCCTTCCATTCTTCTAATTTATTCGCCTTGGAAATTATCCCGTTCAGCACTATTATTTGCTTCCCAACATCAGATTTTTGTTGTTTTAACCATTCTGTTGTTTCTTCGTAATTTAATTCTACTAGCGGTTTCTTTCCACACAGCACTATTCCTTGTTCAACAGCCTTTTTTGCAGTATTCTCAAGATATTGCAAATTTTTTCTGATGAGATAGGATGGAGAACTCTTCTTTCTTGTCTCCTCTACACTCATTTTCTTTCTTTTAAGTTGAACTGAATGAAACCTACGTGTTTCGTTTTCTCGTTTGATTGTATCCTTAAATCGCTGTGGTTCGGATCCGGTTTGGTTGGACCAAAAAAATTTTGTCGTCGATTTTCTATAACTGTGACAAAATTTGACTGTTCTTTCTGTTCCTTTGATTGTAGACACCTCAAACTTGGGTAATTAAACCTTTATTTAACATAAAACTAATCAACATCATAATAACGCATTATACATATCGCACGGATGCTACACAGTTATAAAACGCTGAACATTACAAGAGAGCTGAAACCCCAACCGCACTATAAATGGACAATTGTAAAGCAATGATTAATTGTAATTAAGAGATGGTGTTGGATAAATGTGAATTTGGGAATAAAGGGAATTTGTTTAATGATAGACATTTCTTTGTTACAATATCTATTACATGCATTTAATTCTCACATATCTCATACAGTATAATGTGTGTAAAGCGAGGTCAATTTATGAACAAAGAGATCATTCATTTACAGCTTCTCGCTTTCCAGCGACAATTGTATAAAGAAATGAATTTATGAAAAAAATAAATAAATAAGACAAATAAATAAAGAACAAAAAAAGGAAAGATGAAAGGCGCAAAAGTTGTTCACCACTTTTCAAAGTGTTTCAATTAAAATAATATCACTCATTTTGGATCAGAAAAAAAGGATGCAATAAAAAGAGAAGTGTGATTTATAAAAGTAAAAAACAACTGAACTTTTTTTCTGTTTTATTTCATTCCATTTTTTATTTCTTCTTTTTTTTAAAAAAAGTTTAAAGAAAGACTTCAAAAAAATAAATTTGGTTTAATGCAGAGATACATTTTCCTTTTCTCTTCCACTCATCTCATCTGAACTAAGCTAAAATTTTCATTTTCTTTTCTTTTCATTCTTTCCTTTAACAATTTTTGCCCATTTAAAACTTCTCAAAAATTTGTGAAAAATTGATTTCAATTCTTTTCATGCAAATTGATGTTTTTCATCATTCTTACCTCTTCCTGTCTCTCTTTTCTCTCTTTCTCTTTCTCACCTCTCCTTGTCTTTTTAATTTTCATATAATTTTCTATTCTATCAGCAAAATCTTTTTTTCTTTTTTCGCAAAGAAATTAGAAAAAAAATATTCAAAAATTTACATTTTTATTTAGACACTATAAAATTTAATAAATTTTAAAAAAATATCAACATTTTAAATTAAAACAATTAGCATTTGCTAATGATAATGGAATGCAGAAAATCAATCAAGTAATTATTTTTTCCATTTTCAATTATATTTTTTTCCATTTCCAATATGTTATTTTATTATAATTTCCTGCACACGCACAGAAAAAGGAGAGATTTTGTATGGTTTACAATTTTGTAAAGAAAGAGTGGGCGAGTGAATGAGTGAAGAATTGTTTTGCAAAATTGATTTTTTTTGTCAAATAATCGGTTTTTATTAAAACAAATTTATATATGCAACGAGGGGAAATTTAATTTGCAGTTGTCATGCTACTTTTTCTCTTCATTATTTGTTAAATTATATATTTTCAAAAGTTTGCACAAACATTTATAAAATATTATTCTTATTGTCAATGCTTGCCTAATATGAAATGTAATTAAAAATTTTTTAAAATATGTAATTTCAAATACTGTGATCTTTTGAAAGAAGACATTTCAATTTATATCTTACAGGAATAATTGAAATCAAAAAAATTGTGAATTAACATTTCACATTTCTTTTTTCTAACTAATCTTCACTTTTAATTCCATTTTGATATATGCTTTTTTTCAGTTCAGTTTTAATTTCAATCCAATTGCAATCATGAATTTATGCATCCTTTTTCGCTCTATCTGTATTTTTGTTTCGTCAATTATATTATTTAAATTAATCATTTGAATTAATAGAAGAATTTTTTTAAATAAATATAAAAAAAGTTAAATTATTGGTACTTTAACGATATTTCAAAATTTACATTTATTTTTATAATAATTTTTTTTTGCTTATTATTATTTTCGGTCATATAATACGAAATAAAATTACAACAAATAATGCAAATCAAAATAACTTACTTTTATTTTGTTTTAAAAATTTTTAAAATAAACAAAGTTTTGTTTATTAAACGTTAAAATTCAATTTATATTAAAAAGTGTAGCAGAAATTTTGAAGATATATGTATATATAATAAATACCATCAAAAAAATATAAAATTAAAAATGGCTTTAGAATTAAAGTGAAAAAACAGTAAATTTTTTTGTGAAAAAAAGAATGGGAAATTTGCATACAAAATTTGATATATCGGAAGAAATTTAATCCAAAAAAAAATTTTGTTAATTTAGTCAAAAAAAATTGTTATTGATTAAATTTTGTGATGAATTTTGTTTATTTCATTTAAAATTTCGTCAAAATTTTTTTTGCATGAGAAAAAACAAATAAATACAAATTAATTTCACAGTTATTGCAATTGTTATTTTCGCAAATGATATGATTATATATTGCAGTACTGATAAGCTGATAGAATGATATATTTCAAAATTTATCAATGTATTGATTGATAAAAAAATGTGATGTTTATTGCTGATGCATGAAATAAATATCTGTTGTAATTAATTTAATTAAATTGTTTAATTAAATTATTAAAAATGATTTATTCAGTTGATGTGAAGTGTTTTTAATGCATTTTAATTAACAAAAACAAATAATCATCTGATTAACATAATTATATCATTATATTAGTGTTAAATAATAATTAATTAAAATAAAAGAAAAAACAGATAGTAAACTAAGAATTATTGAAAATGTGTTTCATAAAAAAAGGAAACAGAAAAAATAAAACATCATGCGGTCACTTTTATTCTTTTCAGTGTAAATTTGATTGAAATTATTTTCTTCACTCTCTCTCTTCCCCTTTTTTTTTACCTGAATCTATTTTCACATATTTGCATATGATAATGCATTTAATTTTGTATTCAATTATGCTATCATTTGAAAAATTTTCTTTCAAATTTTCTTAATAAAATTTAAACTTATAATTTCGACTTATTAAATTTTTTTCTCTTTTTTTTGATTTATACAATTCTTATTTATTTATTTATTTTTGCTTATTTTAGCTTTTAGCTCATTTTATTGACGCATCATAATATAACATACATGATTTTTATATTTCAATTTCCACCTCATCATAAAGCACATTTTTCCTTCTTCCCATCCCTCTCTCTCCCTCTCTATCTTTCTTCCTCTCCCTTTTTCCTCCCTATCACTCTTTCATTATTCCATTTAATCAAATTTCACGAAATCGATGAAGAATGAAGCTTTCCTTACAAAGAGGCTTTTTGAAAGGATTGGCTGAAATAGGAAAATATTGCCGCAGCCTTATATTTATTTGTTTCTTCGTCTTTCCTTCTTCCTCCCTTCTTCCTCCCTTCTTTCTCCCTTCTTTTTCTCTTCTTCCTCTCTTCTTTTTCCTTCTATCTTCTAAATTCCTTACCTTCTAAATTAAAATTTATATATTTAGTATTGATGAATGTTAAAATTCTTTTCTTCTACCTAAAAGTAATATTTTCTCAAATTTCATTCACTTTTTTTTATTACTACTTTTAGTTTTACTAGCTATGATAGCTAGTAACTTAAAGTTAACATTTAATAAATGATTTTAGTAAAATTTTCAAAAAAAAGATGACAAATCTTAGATTAATAAAACATTCATCAATATTTATGCACTTTATTGATTGATTAAATAAATTAAAAAAGTATGTTTTGAAATCTACAATTTTTCTTTCTGAGGTTTAAATTATTCCTTCTTCTTTGTTTTAACTTTATTCAATTTTAATTGTTTTTCTTTCCTTTTTTCCTTTCAAAATTATATTTTTATTATGGCATTTTCATTTTCTTTTCCGGTTTTTTTTAATTATTTATTTTTCATTTATTTATTTACATTTCTTTTCCTTTTTTTTAATCTAACAAAGATGAGAATTTAAGAGTGTATATTTATTCGCATTCCTCTTTTTTTCACTTTTTTTCCAATTTCTCAAATTTCAATTTGATATCATTCATCTCCACTATACTTACAAAATAATTTTCTTCGTAGTATATTTTAGCTAAGCGCCAAAATTGATTTTAGGAAGAGCTTTTTTTTTCATCATTTTATTAGTGACTATTTTTCAGAAAATATTTATCCATTATTTTTATTTTTTTTAAATATTATTAAAAATATTATAAGTATATATGTTGTGAAAGTTAGGGTTCAGTCTGAATATAACTTCCATGTGCTCAAAGTCCTTCCTTGTTTGTTATTGTAGTAGATGAATGCGTTGAATGAGAAAGATTTGTTTTAACGATTTTATTTGGCTAACACCCACAATATATAGATATTAATCTATAGCAACAATACTGATAATTTCGTAGAATATCTACGAATGAGATGAAGAAAATGGATGAACGAATATATTGATGGTGAAATGAATTGAATTGTGGGAGAGGGAGAGCAGCCGAATCGTAGCTTACTGGTAAGGAAAAAACTGTTAGAACTGATTGAGACAAAGGTTTTAAATCCTTATATAGTGGGCATTGACTTGCAACAAGAGCATGATTATTAAGTAAGGAGCTATCAAATGATCTTTACTCTTTATATAGTAAGAGATGGGTTTTAATATCGTAGCTTGCCAAAAGATGACTATCAGCTTAAAAGACCTTACAATATTTCAAAGCAAATTTGATTTGGAACAAAGGAGTAATTTTTAACATATTAAACAATGTATATACCCTTTGTTAACATAAAAATGTCGGGACAAGCAGATAAGCTCAAGTATAATGAGAAGATGAGTGATTAAATAATGACTGCTTACATGATGTATAATTTGAAACAGTTTTACATTTCTAATGTTCAATTAAAACGAAATTTAATATTATGGATTAATACAATTTTATTGATATATTTGGTAAGTTATTTGGAGGTTTGCAAGATTATTTCGAGTTTCGCGATATATGTTATTAAACTTATAGCAAAATTTATTAAATGATAATACCATTCGAAATGTTACATATATAATTTTAATTTTGATTTCTTTTTTGAACTAAAACAGAATTAATTGCAAATTTAAGATTAAAATGGTGAATATTTTAATGTCAAACTTAAATGCTTGTTTATTTGTTTATTTATTTAGCTTTTTTCTTTTTGTTTTTCTTAAATAAAATGGCAAATTTATTTTCAAGTGCTAGCTATTACGTTTTTTAATCCGTAATGAAAAATATGTTCACAAACTATATTTGAATATAAAATTTTAAAAAGTGTTTTTTTTTTTTGAATTGAAAATTTTACATGCATAATAAAAATTTATTCGAAAATCGAAATAACTTTATTATAAAGATTTCTATTCGTTAAAAAAGTTTTTTTTTTCAACAATTTAACTTTTAACAATTTAACTTGTCAATTTTAATTACATTTATGGTAATTTTTGAATTAGTAAGAATGAAAATTAAAAAAGGAATGTAAAAAGATAGTTCTTCTTCATTGTAATATAATGTAAGAATTTATTTTTTACAATAATAGATTGCCTAACAATCATATGCATTAATTAATTCATTAACTTTTATTTTATTAATTTGTTGATAATTTATAATAACTTATAAAGTTAGCAATTTATATGCGATGAGTGTTAATATAACTTAAAATTATGTGTATACTAAGGATTGATTATGAGATAAATTAGTTTACAACAAATTTTAGGTCTTAAAATAATGGGTCTTTTTTGATTCTAATATGCTAAATAAATTAGTACCATAGTTCGATTTAATAAAGGTTAAAATCGAATAATGTAGATTTACTTTTACTTAGTTTTGCGAGAATAGATTTACTTCTATGTAGTATCCAGTTTATGTAAATTTCATTTCAGTTAATTAGTCATCGGTGTTAGAAAATTCAAAAATGTAATAAATTAATGCTAAATTTCATATAAATATTGTGAATATTCTTTAATATAAATATTGTGAATATTCTTTAAGCTTTTCATATGCTTAGTTTATTTCACTACTGTGTAATTACTTTAGACTTAATTATTTATTGATCTTCTGCTTTTGAATTTTTCAATTGTTTATTGCAATAATGTTATTATTGTATATAATTATTACAATATATTAATTATTTTAGAAATTTTTTAGAACGGGTCAAAATACTATATTAAGACGGAATTGGGTTCCAACGGGTCGATGTCTTCGAAAAATGCCCGAACGGACCCACAATGGGTAACACCTTCTTCTAATCAGGTAAGTGTAAATTTTTTCAATTTTTTTTCTTTTAAATATCATAATAAGCGCTATTATGCAATGCTGCGGCATATTGAAGATATGGTCACTAGATTACTAATATTGATCATTTAATTTGTTTACGTTTTATTAGATCCCAAAAAATGTTTTTAATCACAATCAATAATAATCTTAACGGTATGTATTAGTTTTCCGGAATAAAAAAAAAGCTTTCGAAATTCTGGAATAACATATTTTTTGCTTCTTTTTAACAATATCCAACTGTTTACTTCTCCTTCGCCATAATACTATTGAAATGAATTTCAGGATGTACCACCGGATTATGAAACGATTGGTACCATATTTGGTTATGCACTTTTAGTGCTTTCATGGATTCTAATCATAATTACCTTTCCATTTTCTATGTGTGTTTGCTTAAAAGTAAATATGTTAATTTCTTCCCTGCAGACTTTATTTCACAACTGATTAGCGGTTCAATTAATTATTGTTTAACAATAATCAGTAACAATTAGAATTTAAATTTGATATTAGAAAAATTCCTTTAAACTTTCGCATTTAAATTCTTTCTAGTACACTTATTAGATCAATAGAAAATCGGTGAAGATAGTTTTTAAAAACTAAATTGAAAATTTACAATTAATTGTATGAAATGAATTATTTAATAATTAAAATAATACTATAGGTCATCAAAGAGTACGAAAGGGTAGTAATATTTCGAATTGGTCGACTTGTTTTCGGTGGCGCTCGTGGACCAGGAATGATATTTGTCATACCATGCATTGATACATACAGAAAAATTGATCTTAGGTTATTTTTTTAATCATTTTCCAAACATAATTTCTACTATAGTATACTACTATCACTATTGTACAACATTTATATGAACAGTAGCAAGAAGACATTATTACGGTAGCAGTTGAAGGTAGTTCTACCTCAATCCATTTGAATTTTGAACTTTTTTAATTTTATGTTTTAATTGAAAACATGTTTATTTCACTTTTTTTCTATTCCGTTATCTGTTATATTTTAAAAATGTTCACCACTATTTGCTTCTTTTGTTTTTTCTTTTCTTTTGAATTTTCTAGTACTTATTCTTGTAGTCATCATCATTTTCAGTAGTTATAGTTTTAAAATATCAATGAATTTATTATGAAATAAATTGTAAATATGAAATAAACATTATTCCTTATTATTTAATTTAAATTTGATATATCAAAAAATGTTCAAATTTTGCATGAATATATATCTGAATGATAAAATAGTAATAATAATAATAATGATAATGATAATAATAATAATAACAATGACAATAACAATAATACGTTCGGTTGTTTAATCTTTTCATGTTGACATGTGTCAATTTTTAAATTAGGATTAACCTCTCTCTCTTTCTCTCTGCCTCCTTTTTTGCTAAAAGACAAATGCCAGCTATTTCAATATTTATAATATGAAATTTTGAAGCATTCCGTGTTTTTATGATTAAGTTTATATTAATAAAAACATGGAGATTTTTAGTTAGTTTGAGAATTTTTCAAAGAAATAAATTTCACTACGAAAATAAAAGAAAAAGAAGAGAAACGGAGACACATACAGTAGTATTTACTAAATAAAAATAAATACAAATCATTTCAAACAAATGTAATCATGTTGAAAAACTTGAAATTTTATTTCCTCGAATGGAAAAGTAATGCAGGCGAAAAATGCACGAAAAAAAACATTGTTCATTTAATCATATTTTATTTTTTCTCTCCCTTCTTTCACTTTTCCTTCTCTCTTTGTCATCTAATTTTTATCTCTTCAAATTCATTTTTTTTTCATTTTATTTTTCATCTTTAATAAAAATAAGATCACAAATTATTCTTTTCTGTATTTGTGATATTAAATGATAGGTTAACACTAATTGATTTCATTACATTGTACAATTAATTTTTCAATAGAAAACATATTTTCTACTTTTCTAGTTTTTCTCTTTGATCCTTCTAAAGTAATAATTAATGATAATAATAACATTAATAATGATAACAAGTCATCATCGTATTTTCTTCAGAACTTCACAAATTTAATTATATTTGAATTTAAGACTAATTTAAATTTAACTCTTTTACAAATATCTAAGCAATGCTATTTTATCATCAAATAAGATTTAAATAATTTCTTCACCTTTTTATGCAATTATTGATATGATAATTTTTATCTCCTTGTTTACCAATTCTTCATCTTTATTTTATCTATCAATGATAATGATAATAATAGTAATAATAATAGTACTAATAACAGTAATGATAAATAATAGCAATAATAATAGTTTGTCAATATATTAAACCGGACTAATTTATTATTAAATATTTTCACAATAAATCATACAAAATTTACTGTTTATGCCTAATTTAGTATTATTAATATTTTCTTGTGTTAATCCATGGTAATTATAAGATATTATTATAAAAAAAATTTTGCAAATATTTCAACAAAATTTTTTTTTCTAGTTATCTTTTTACGATTGAATAAGCAAGCAAGCAATTCCCAAATGCATTGCATACTGAAATCAATACTTCAAAGATTCGTTTTTTGAAATGAGAAAATGCTGACGTCTTTTCCTTTCTTTCTTTTTCATTTTCTTTATTTTATTTTTACTTTTTTTTCACCAAACTATTGCTATTTATGAAAATTTAAATAAGCTTTCATCTTTTTCTTTCTTTCATTCTTGCATTTTTCCCCTTCTCTCTATGAGTTGAAAAGAAATTGAAGTATTGTTCACTTTTATAGATGATATCAATTTTTCAAGTGTCGTTATGCAAAAATGAAAATGGAAGAATAAACATTTTTTCAGTAATATGTCACATTATTATCACCTAATACTTCAAATATGATTATAATAACTTTAGCTAAAGGCTATGTCAATTTCTTATTTTTTATAAAATAAAGAAAAGCATACAAAAAATATTTTGTCATCCAATAAAAAGAAGGAAAAGAAAAGAAATAAAAAGAATTTATCAAAAAGGCAAATCAAAAAAAAAAGAAATTTAATCATCAAAATGTTTGCAATTTTTTTGATTAATTAAATGAAAAAAAAGAACTTTTTTTAAAGGGTTGTATCATATGCTGTGCCTCCGCAAGAAATTCTTTCAAAAGATTCGGTAACGGTATCTGTTGACGCCGTCGTCTATTTTCGTACGTCTGATCCGATTGCATCCGTGAATAACGTTGACGATGCCATATACTCGACAAAATTGCTCGCTCAAACAACTTTGCGTAACGCACTTGGTAATTTAATTNATTATATTTTCGTCAGTTATTATGTCATCTAGACTTCACAAATTTAATTATGTTTAAATTTAAGACTAATTTAAATTTAATTCTTTTACAAATATCTAAGCAATATTATTTTATCATCAAGCAAGATTTAAATAATTTCTTCACCTCTTTATGCAATTTCATAATAAATCATACAAAATTTACTATTTATGCTTAATTTAGTATTATTAACATTTTCTTGCATTAATCAATGGTAATTATATGATATTATTATCAAAAAAATTTTTGCAAATATTTCAACAAATTTTCTTTCTTTTTCTTTTTTCTTTTTCGAATTATCTTTTTACGATTGAATAAGCAAGCAAGCAATTCTCAAATGCATTGCATACTGAAATGAATACTTCAAAATTCGTTTTTTGAAATAAGAAAATGCTGACGTCTTTTCTTTTTTTTTCGTTTCCTTTATTTTATTTTTACATTTTTTTTTCACCAAACTATTGCTATTTATGAAAATTTAAATAAGCTTTCGTCTTTTTCTCTCTTCCTTTCATTCTTGCGTTTTTTCCCCTTCTCTCTATGAATTAGGAAGAAATTGAAGTATTGTTCACTTTTATAGATGATATCAATTTTTTAAGTGTCGTTATGCAAAAATGAAAATGGAAGGATAAACATTTTTTCAGTTTATTATCACCTAATACTTCAAATATGATTATAATAACTTTAGCTAAAGGCCACGTCAATTTTTTTGTTTGTTGTTTTTTATAAATATAAAAAACATACAAAATATATTTTATCATCCAATAAAAAGAAAGAAAAGGAAAGGAATAAAAAGAATTTATCAAAAAGGCAAGTCAAAAAAAAAAAAACAAATTTAATCATCAAAATGTTTGCAATTTTTTTGATTAATTAAATGAAAAAAAAGAACTTTTTTTAAAGGGTTGTATCATATGCTGTGCCTCCGCAAGAAATTCTTTCAAAAGATTCGGTAACGGTATCTGTTGACGCCGTCGTCTATTTTCGTACGTCTGATCCGATTGCATCCGTGAATAACGTTGACGATGCCATATACTCGACAAAATTGCTCGCTCAAACAACTTTGCGTAACGCACTTGGTAATTTAATTATTTGAATTAGTTGAATTAAAGTAATTTTTTTTTTAACTGAATAACTTTTTTTAATAATTTTAAACTTCAAAACCATGAAATATGTGAATAACAGAACATGGAGTAATATAATTTTGGATAAAGATAATAGAAATGAATAATTATAGTTTTTTAAATTTTAAATAATTTATTTTGTATTTATTACAAAAAAAGAAATAAAGTCAAAATTAAATTTTGGAATTCGTAAATTTAATCAAAAAATTTAATCATTACTCAGTGAATAGCAGATAAGACTGGTTAATTTAGCAAAAGATGAAAATTAATTATTGAAATGGATTAAACTATACATTATCGCTTCTTTTTTTATAGGTAGCAAATTTTTCATCACATTAACTTAAACTTTTACCGCTTATTCTAGTAAAAAGTTTAATTTGTATTTAATAGGAAGAAATTAAATTTCGAAAAAATAAGAAAAAACTTTTCGAAAAAAAAAGAATGATATAAAAAAATATATTTTTACAGTAAAGTTTTCCATTATTTAAATTACTCTAAAAAAAGAAAAAAAGCCAAACTGGACTTATCTTAAAATTAGAATTCTATGATAAGACTTAGGCTATACTTTAATGAGAGCTATGTGACATATGAAATCCTAGAAAAAAATCCCAGGCCATTTTTAATTTAGGCATGAAAACTTTGACCGAGATGTTAACGGAACGTGAAGCTATTGCACAACTTTGTGAAACAATTTTGGATGAAGGAACAGAACATTGGGGTGTTAAGGTTTAACCTTTCTTTTTTTTGTTATTTTGTTTTTTAATTATTTCTTTTTTTGAATATATGAGAAAATCTTAGACGTTTTAATCTTTTATTATATATATGCTAATAGTGATAATGAAAATAATTGAAAAATCTTGAAACAATTGTCCAATTGATACTATTAATTATTAATAGAATGTTTTTCACTTATTACTGAAAGTAAATTATCGGTAAATTATAGGTACTATTATTAATGACAGTAAATTACAGGTGGAACGAGTAGAAGTCAAAGATATTAGATTACCTCAACAGTTAACACGTGCAATGGCAGCAGAAGCTGAAGCTGCACGTGAAGCACGCGCTAAAGTTGTTGCAGCGGAAGGTGAACAAAAGGTAAGTGATAGTCACATTTTTTTTTCAATCTCTTATTATGAAGTTAGAATTATCATAAAATTAAACAAAAAACAAATCATATTTGTCCTTTATCAATTCTTCAATCACTTAATTTATCTTAAAACTCAAACTCATTTAAATATTACCGAGTGTTTTTATTGAATTAAAAAAATGTTTCTTACAATATATCTGCTTTTTTTCTTTAGAATTTATTTCATTAAATAATAAGAATTAAAATTCTAACTACAGGAATTAAATTTTAACTAAAATAATAATTCTATTTTGGTAGAATTATGCAAAATATATGAATTGAAAGATTAAAATATTTATTCAAAATATAAAAATATATGAAGAAAAAAAATAAAGAAATACTCATCTAACATTTACTTTAGTTCAATTTATTTGTTACTTCAAATTTTTTTTTTTTGCAAAATTTCAATTTTATTAAATTTTAATTAATTTAAATGATAATTTATTTACATTCATAATATCTAACTGAAATTGAAGGCATCTCGAGCACTTAAAGAAGCCGCCGATGTAATTCAATCTAATCCGGTAGCCTTACAGTTACGACATCTTCAAGCATTGAATAGCATCGCGTATATGATTCCTTCTTTTTTTTCACTGATAAAAAGAAATTCTTAATTTCAAAATTATTTAAAAAGAACAAATTCAAAGAAAAAGAAAAATCAAGTTGTTGAAGTATTAATTGAAAAATTGATAATTATTTTATGTATAAGAAGATAAGCTTATTTGATCATCCAATAAAACATATTATCTTTTGCAATTAACAATCTAACTAATTTAAATATTATGAAAAGTTTTTTCCTAACTTTACCTGATATATGTGTTTACAATTGATGAAGTAATGACATATAGTGATAACAGCGACAGCAATTATAAATAAATATATTATCATTTATAAGTAACAATAAGTGGTGCATATTATAACTAATGATAAAAGATGATAAATCATTTCAAAAATATTTTATAGAGCGGAACACAATTCAACAATCGTATTTCCGGTACCTGTGGAAATGTTTGGAGCATTTATGAAGAAAGATAATTAATTAATATGTAAAAAAGAAAAACCAAACAAAGGAATAACGTGAAAACAATGACAAGAAATTCGTCAATATGAAAACCGGAATGAAAAAATTTCCGGATTTCAATATGTCTCACTTTATTTCATTACAACCCAATTTGTATTTGATGATAACGTGTGATTGATAATAAAATTTATTGTTTCTTGGATATAGGCATAATTATACCTATATCCAAGAAACCTATTGTCCGTGCGAATATTTTAATTTCAATGTTATAAATTAATTTTAGTTAATAAAAATATTTGAGTGAGTGGGAAAATGTAAATGAAAAGAGGAGAAGAAAAGAGAAAAAAATTGAATTTGAACATCATATTAATTTTTAAGAAAAATAATTTATCAAACAAAATGATAATCAAAAAATACGTAGTAAAAACCACATTAAATTTAATAATGGGCGTTAATACTAGTAAAAAAAATGTTTATTAATAATGCAATAATATGCATATAATTTGTTTTTGTTCTTGATTTTATTTACATTTTTTAAAAAAAAATTATTTACAATACACTCGTTGTGCATATAATTCAGTTAATTAATTCCGCCTTAATCTTAATATAATTAATTACTACAAATGCATTCAGATAATGATAAACTTTTTTTCTCATTGCAAAACATTTTTATTAAACTAGTAATGCATTAATATAGTAGGAAATATTATTATTATTATTATTACCATTATTGTTATTATTCTTCCTCTTCTTTCTTCTCCTTCTTTCTTCTTCTTCTTTCTTCTTCTTCTTCTTCTTCTTTCTTCTTCTTTCTTCTTCTTTCTTCTTCTTCTTTCTTCTTCTTCTTTCTCCTTCTTCTTTCTTCTTCTTCTTCTTTCTTCTTCTTCTTCTTTCTTCTTCTTCTTCTTTCTTCTTCTTCTTTCTTCTTCTTCTTCTTCTTTCTTCTTCTTCTTTCTTCTTCTTCTTCTTTCTTCTTCTTCTTCTTTCTTCTTCTTCTTTCTTCTTTCTCCTTTTTCTTCTTTCTTCTTCTTTCTTCTTCTTCTTTCTTCTTCTTCTTTCTTCTTCTTCTTTCTTCTTCTTTCTTCTTGTTTCTTCTTCTTTCTTCTTCTTCTTTCTTCTTTCTTCTTCTTTCTTCTCCTTCTTCTTTCTTCTCCTTCTTCTTTCTTCTTCTTCTTTTTTCTTCTTTCTTCTTGTTTCTTCTTCTTTCTTCTTCTTTCTTCTTCTTCTTTCTTCTTCTTCTTTCTTCTTCTTCTTTCTTCTTCTTCTTTCTTCTTCTTCTTTCTTCTTCTTCTTTCTTCTTCTTGTTTCTTCTTCTTTCTTCTTCTTCTTCTTTCTTCTTTTTTCTCCAATCTCAAGAATAATTTAAAATTCTAATCATTTTTTTATTTTCTTTTGCTTATTTATTTATTTTGTGAATTGCTAAGTTTTTTTTTTTTGCTTATTTATTTATTTTATGAATTGCTAAGTTTTTCCGTTTTATAAAAAAGCATTTATCTAAGACGAATTGAAGTATTGCATAAAAAATCAAAATGACCGAAAAACTAAATTAAGCTGAAAGAAATTGAATTTTTCGAATAAATTTGGTTCAGTTTATATTTTTTTTATCGAAAACATTTATTGTGAAAATTTTGCTAGATAATTAACTTTGGCTGATAATTATAGTAGCAACATTAAATCTATTAAATATGAAATGAAAAGTGAAAAAATTTGCATTCATAATAAAATTCATAAAAATACTTAGCTGATCTAAACTAAAGAATCTTTTTGACTCGAAAAACTACCCCTTTAATCCCAATTAAAATTAAAATAAAGCTGAAATAATCTCAATAAAAATTTTCCAATTAATTAAACTCAAGGTCACTTAATTAAAATAATTTATAATTTTTGTTTGCAAAAATTCATTTAAAATAAAACACATCAAGTATTATTAATTACGCCAATTGTATGCTATATTAAATTAATAAGTATTAGTTTGAAAAAGAAATAAATTATTACATAAATTTTTAAAAAAAAAATATGAAACAATTATTACATAAAATTTATTAGTTACACCAGTTCTATAACCGGACTACATCAAATTAAAAAGTTGACAAAGGAAAAATTGAAAAGTTTATAGTTATTTTAAAAATGAATTATGAAGAATATCTGTTAACAAAAAATAAACCTTAGCAATGATTATGCTTCCTGTATGAAATATACGTTGTACATTTCAGCAACGTCAGAAATGCATCACACAAACTTTAGTATGTTTTAAATATTTTTGTTTTTTTAAATAATTAGTAAGCCTTTTTTAATTAGTGAATTTTTTAATTATAGGCAGTTTTCTAATTTTCTTTCATTTTTCTAATTAATTAATTAGTGAGCTCATTTTTAATTTTTTTCCTAATTAAATAACTAGTAAGTTTATTTTTAATTTTTTTCATTTTTTGGAATTATCTGTCATATTATTTTTTTCTCTTACACTTTAATTATTATGTAAAAATTTTTTAGCACAATTATTTTGTAACATAAAGTATATTTGACATAAAGGTTAAATTTTTGAACGTTTTTAAATTGATAATTTAAGCATTTTATGTGTAACATAAAAAAAGAGAGAAATTATAAAAGTTTCTTATAAAATNTTGCATTCATAATAAAATTCATAAAAATACTTAGCTGATCTAAACTAAAGAATCTTTTTGACTCGAAAAACTACCCCTTTAATCCCAATTAAAATTAAAATNTTCTTCTTCTTTCTTCTTCTTCTTTCTTCTTCTTCTTTCTTCTTCTTCTTTCTTCTTCTTCTTTCTTCTTCTTCTTTCTTCTTCTTGTTTCTTCTTCTTTCTTCTTCTTCTTCTTTCTTCTTTTTTCTCCAATCTCAAGAATAATTTAAAATTCTAATCATTTTTTTATTTTCTTTTGCTTATTTATTTATTTTGTGAATTGCTAAGTTTTTTTTTTTTGCTTATTTATTTATTTTATGAATTGCTAAGTTTTTCCGTTTTATAAAAAAGCATTTATCTAAGACGAATTGAAGTATTGCATAAAAAATCAAAATGACCGAAAAACTAAATTAAGCTGAAAGAAATTGAATTTTTCGAATAAATTTGGTTCAGTTTATATTTTTTTTATCGAAAACATTTATTGTGAAAATTTTGCTAGATAATTAACTTTGGCTGATAATTATAGTAGCAACATTAAATCTATTAAATATGAAATGAAAAGTGAAAAAATTTGCATTCATAATAAAATTCATAAAAATACTTAGCTGATCTAAACTAAAGAATCTTTTTGACTCGAAAAACTACCCCTTTAATCCCAATTAAAATTAAAATAAAGCTGAAATAATCTCAATAAAAATTTTCCAATTAATTAAACTCAAGGTCACTTAATTAAAATAATTTATAATTTTTGTTTGCAAAAATTCATTTAAAATAAAACACATCAAGTATTATTAATTACGCCAATTGTATGCTATATTAAATTAATAAGTATTAGTTTGAAAAAGAAATAAATTATTACATAAAATTTATTAGTTACACCAGTTCTATAACCGGACTACATCAAATTAAAAAGTTGACAAAGGAAAAATTGAAAAGTTTATAGTTATTTTAAAAATGAATTATGAAGAATATCTGTTAACAAAAAATAAACCTTAGCAATGATTATGCTTCCTGTATGAAATATACGTTGTACATTTCAGCAACGTCAGAAATGCATCACACAAACTTTAGTATGTTTTAAATATTTTTGTTTTTTTAAATAATTAGTAAGCCTTTTTTAATTAGTGAATTTTTTAATTATAGGCAGTTTTCTAATTTTCTTTCATTTTTCTAATTAATTAATTAGTGAGCTCATTTTTAATTTTTTTCCTAATTAAATAACTAGTAAGTTTATTTTTAATTTTTTTCATTTTTTGGAATTATCTGTCATATTATTTTTTTCTCTTACACTTTAATTATTATGTAAAAATTTTTTAGCACAATTATTTTGTAACATAAAGTATATTTGACATAAAGGTTAAATTTTTGAACGTTTTTAAATTGATAATTTAAGCATTTTATGTGTAACATAAAAAAAGAGAGAAATTATAAAAGTTTCTTATAAAATACAAAATATGATAGAAAAAAATTTTGTTTCTTTTTTTAGGAAGAAAAGCGATTATTTCCTTATTATTCTCAATTATCATAATATTTTTCATTTGTACAATACCTGCTGCATTATTGACAATATTTGTTTCTGATAAATGATCATTTAATGTACCATTTCAAGTTAGTTATTTTAATTTTAATTTATTCATTTCTATGTTTTTTTTGTTAGATAAAATTACAAAAAAAATGATAATTGTTTCTAAAATTAAATTGAAAAAATTTGGAATATTTTTTGATATAATTTTGATTTTTCAGAATTTTGAAATATGAATATTTTCTAATTTTATCTTCTAATACTATTATAATAAACAGTTTGTGATAAATTTCCACATAAAAATATGATAAAATTATTTCAGTTTTATAATTTACTTTAATATTATGTGTAAGTAAAAATGAAATAATTAAGCATTAAAAAAAGTTTGTAAACGCAATGAAAACGCATGTCGCGAAAGACGCGAAAGTTGGAATAAATCCTTAAGAAAAATAAAGATAATTCCCTCCATTCATGACTCATTATTCATCTCATTTATAATTCTTAGATTTATTCCCATCGAATTCCAATGTGTTTTTTTTTTGTTATCTTTATTCAAATCTAAAGAGATACATTTGCAATTAATCAACGTCTAGGCCCTTAAATCATACTAATCTATTTCATCTTTCTCACACAATAAAACTAATCTTGTTAACAATCTTGTTTTTTTATCCATGAGAAATTCTTCCATCTAATTCCCATTCGTCAAATCAATCTTATATATAAACCAACCAATCCTCCCATAACCATCATTTACTTTATGTTTTTGGGTGGTTTTGGGATGTTTCTCATACCTTGTAATTTTGTATTTTTATAGTTTACGTGTTTTGTTAAAATGCGCTATTATTTGTTTTATGTTAAATAAAGGTTTAATTACCCAAGTTTGAGATTGAGCTCCACGAGCCGTTGGTGTCCGCAAAACTTTCACAACAAAATTTTTGGTGCCCGAGGTGAGGTAATATGGCGACCTCTCTCAGTCAATCAGCGAAACCAACAGTTGACAGACTGATCGAACTTCTGGACGAGATCAAGAAACTCGAATTGTTACCACCAGATCGAAACCTGCCACTGGAGGAACAGAAGCAGNGAGCCGTTGGTGTCCGCAAAACTTTCACAACAACGCAAAAAAATAATTGATAAATTCGAAAAAGATAAAATAATTAATATATATAATTAATAGAAAATAATTAATTAATCAAACATAAACTTATAGAAAATGAATTATTATTTTTTATTTTTAGCTAATTATTTTAGGTTTCAGATAATTAGAGCTATCATTAATGTGATGGAATTCACCAAATTTGCACTCAGTTTTTATTTTTATTGTTTAATCAGTCCAAATATTCGCTTAATTTACTCTCAAATGATCCGTTGTAAAACCTATTAAAAAGCCACCCCATATTTTCGGTAAATTATTTTTTGCTTTTTTTCGTTAAGAAAAGAAAATACATAAATAAATAAATTTACGAAAATCACAGAAAAATATTGCACATTATCATTTATCATTAAAATTTTTCTATTTCTTTTTCCTTTTTCTTTTCAATTTTATACAATAAAATAACCATTGTGCGAAAAATATCAATAATTTTAAATGTGATTTGTTTTCTTTTTTTTGGTGTGACAAAATTAAAAACTTTTTTACATACAATTATAATAGATAATATTAAGGTTTATTAACTTTTTGTTAAATAAAATATTGTTTAAGCAAAAAAAAATCTATAGACAGTAAAATTGATTCAATTCGAAATAAAAACTAAGATTTAGGTCAACCGATGAATCTAGCATCACATTTTGCGAAACGAAGGTATTTTATGACACATAATTGCAGACCTTTTAGTGATTCCAAAAATTTTCAAGGTATTTTAATGACACTTATATGCACGCTTTAATTAATTATTAATTAATAATTGTTGATTAATTGGTTACATAATAATTTTTAAGACTTAAATAATTGTTCAACGTTTAGCCATTAACCAAAGATATTATCGTTAAAAAACAAAAGCTTTTGTTATTTTTTGCTTAAAATAAATAATTTTACAATTTTTGTTAAATCACTTCAAAAATTTTTATTAAAATTTTGTTAAATATAAAAATAAAAAACAATAAAACAAACTAATAAATGTTTAGCAACTAATTTTTTTCGAAATTTTACATTAAAATCTAGTGATTAATTTGAATGTAATGCAGGAATTTTATCAAATATATTAAGTAATTTATTATTTGATAAATTATTATTACAAATTAATTCTATAGCAGTAATAAAAAAATGATTGGCTAAATTTTTGCATTCATTTATTAATTGAATTGCATATAATTGAATTGCAAGTCGGTATTTAAAATGAAATTTCACTAAACAAAGAAAAGCAGTGCGTTTGCGCTTACTGCGCTAAAATTGTTATATCATAAAAATTTTATTTCTATTATCTAATGATTAATCAATGATTGGTATAATCAAAAATTGTTTTATAATGCTTAAATATTAAGTATTTAAAAATTCTCCTGATACATTAATAGTAATAATGGAAACAATGACAATAATAGTAGCAAACAGTAATAATAGTAACAAAGTGTTAACATGACTTGTCATTTTTCAACTTCATTTTTTCTATTAATTTATTTATTTCAATGTTAAATTAACCACTTAAACTTTTCGAGACTCAAACCGAAAAATTAAAATTGATCAATTTTAATTTGTATAACAATATGTCTTTTAATATTTGCATGCAAATTAATTTATTTCTTTTTCGTTTTAGAATATTTAACTTGCACTTCACTAATTGTTTCACTATATGCTTCTACTCTTAATTTAATGTTTTCTATCTGCAACGAAATTTTGAATTTGATGCTTTATTGCTAATTACCTCAAACTTGGGTAATTAAACACAAATTTTAAAACACAAAAATTAATGTAAATCACTTGAAGATACAACTTTTTAGTATAAATTAACAGCATAACATAAGCGGATAAAACTAAAGCGTTTAGAGCCCTTAACCCAACCAAACCATATAAGCAAGAAAAAAACTATAACAATGATTTAGTAAGGAAGTAGAGAGGGATTACTGGATGATTTGGAGAACAAGAAGATTAAAAGTCGTTTAAGACAATAGTGTATATCGTAGAAGGAATTTAATTTACGATACAAAGGATTGACATTTAATTTAACAAAGATTAAAAGTCAGTTAATACAGTAATGTAAATGTATAAGGAGATTTAATTTAAACAAAGAAAGTGTTAACATAAATTGTTAGCTTTAGCTACACATTCTTAATTTTACAACCTTGTACATATCACTTAATGTTCTTCGTCTTTAGCGACACTCCCAACCGCGAGCGCTCGCCTTGTTCGCCTGGCAATAGGATCATCCTCCTTCATCGCGTTGACACTTTGTCAATCTCTCGGATCATCCTCCTTAATCGTATTGACGTGTTGTTGATCTCTCGTTACATCTTCCATCGTATTGACGTGTTGTTGATCTTTGGTCGAGTAGGTTTCTTCTACTTCGAGAGGGTATAAGACATTTATGGGTCTGGTGAGGAGTCTTCCGCTTGGCATCTCTATTCGCACAGCTCCATCTTTCCCTTTTTTGAGTTCTCTTATCTTTGCTAGTTTCCAGAGCCCCCGAGGTGTATCGGGCTCATCAACCAAAACAATTCCTCCCTTCTTTGGTTTACCCTCCGTCGATTTTGAATGTGAATGCTCTCTCTGGGTTCGTTCTCTGAGGCTGGTGAGGTATTCTCTTTTCCATAGTTCCCAGAAGATGTTCAGCACTTTCAACGTGGACGTCCGTTTCGATCGACGTGCAATTTCGATCGATCTGCTATAACTGCTCGTTAAAATTGAAATTATCATTTATTGACCGTTTATTTTCGTTCTTTTCTTCTTTCTTCCTTTCTTTTTGTTTTATCAGAAAACAGAATTTATAAAATTTCCATTTTATGCTTTTCAAAACTTCATTTATGACTTAATTGCAAGTCACTAATTCTTTTAATTGCTAATTTAATTCTAGTCAAATTCTGAATGACAGATTTTTTCACTTTCTTCATTGTAACTTTTCGGTGAATTTATTAAATTAGCAACAGAAATGTTAATTAATACTTTGTGTCATTCTTAAGTTATTAATCAAAAAGATCCATAGAAAATTTTTAAAGCAAATTTTAAAATTTTATATTTTTAACATAATTGCAAAATATTCAAAGTGACTCATTTAGCATACATTTCATTAACTGATGACCAATTAATTTGTATTCAATAATCAATAATTTGATATTTCGAAAATTAGGGAAAAATCATTTTAATGTGCTTATGTATCAAATATTTGATATAAACAATTTTATAACTGTTAAAAAATCAAACTTTTTTTCAATTTTAAGACGAACTAAGAAATAAATTAAGAAATTATGCGTCAATAATTAAATGGAAAAAAAGTTTTTTCTTTTTTGAATTTTAACTTTTAATAATTTCTTTCTTCATTGCACTGCTTTTTTCTCCAGTTATAAAATAACAAAGATATATAAAATACAAATATGTGCAAAATAAAAATAAAAAAAACAAAATGCATTTTATATGATATATATTTTTAGATCACTATGAATTTATTTTAAAAGGTATTGGTGATGATAACATTATTACAATAACCACAAGTGATATTGTTGTTGGTGATATCTGTTATTATCACCACTGATAGTTTAAAAGAAATACGTTTATTAATTAATGGAATAAAAGAAATATGGTATAATATGGCATAAAAGCACAAATTATTGCTATATTTTATCACTAAACAAATCCTTATCAATATCATAAATGAAATAATTAAATTCATTAATGCATGGTGATTAGGTGTGTAACACTTATAAAGTAATAAAAATTTGTTAGTGATTTCTTACAAATGATTATTTCATTAATATTTCAATATTTTTTTATAGAAATAAAATAAATTTAAAATGCTAAAAATTGTAGCAGTTTTTTGGTCAAATCTAAATTAATCTTTAATTTTTTCTTTTTATTTTTTATAATTATTTTTAGCAATTTTCTTCTTTTGCAATAATCAGAAAATTAATGCAATTAAAATTTTTAAAAATTGAGAATTTAGAAATATAATACTATTGTCAAAGAATTCATATGTTATTAATACTAGAAAATTTTTATTTTAGCAAATGAAATGCATTTGAAAAAAGGATTGAATTTCAAATTAGAAATCACTTCAGTTTATTATTTGTTCGAAAATGTATACCTGAACAATTCAATCACCATACCTCTGCTGTGAAAGTTGGGGTTCAGTCTGAATATGACTTCCGTATGCTCAAAGTCCTTCCTTGTTTGTTATTGTAGTTGGTGTAGATGAATGCGTTGAATGAGATTTGTTTTAACGATTTTATTTGGCTAACAATATATAGATATTAATCTATATCAACAATACTGATAATTTCGTAGAATATCTACGAATTTGATGAAGAATTTAACGATTTTAATCTCATCTCCATTTTGGATAGCCGCCAATGCAGAAGTTTTACCCTTAACATTATATTTGTTTGCTTCCTTCTCCCTTTTGTCCGCTTGACTTCTAGGAACTTCTTCATTTCTTAGTACTAGTCTTGTCAAGTATTGTCGGATACTTTTAACTGACCAACTCATCGACTCCTCTTTCAATTGGTATAATTTATCAACTATTAAAACTTGATATACGCTGGTAATTTATTCTCAATTGAAATTTCGATACTTGGATGCTCTAAATTTTCACCTATAGCTTCCAGCTGTCGAAGTATTCTCTCCATGGCTTTGATGGTTGCTTTCCAATCACGGTCATTTCTTCTGATGGAATTCAGTTCATTGTAAAGTGATTTCCTTATAATGAAAGGTTTACCATACTTCTCTATTAGTAAACCTATTATGACATCGTAGTTTTCTGGCGCTATTGTCGTGAAAGGTTGTCTTTGATTTGCGAAATGTTATATTTGAAAAGTTTCCAGCCACTGAGGTCCGTTCCATCATTGTTTACAATTTTGAAGCTTAAGTGGCGAAAGTCCTTTGATGGCTATGTCTGCTGGATTCTGTCTGAGCACTTGATATATATTTCAGTCCGAAATTAGATTTTCGTATTTCTTCGATGCGATTTTGTACAAATCGGGGAAGTTTTTGTATAATTCTATATCCAGTAGAGAACACATTTTGAGTCTGACCACAATGTAATAGGGTTATTTTCTAGATTTAATTGTTTCAATACGAACTGAGCTGCTCTTACTCCAATTAGTACGGATAGTAATTCAAGTCTAGGTATTGATATGCTTTTAATTGGAGCAATTCGAGATTTAGCATAAATCAAAAATGGATTCGAATGTGTACCTTGATTAAGAATATAAATAGCTACAGAATAAGCAGTTTTTGAAGCATCAGTGAATATATGAAATTCTGTTAGTTGTGAAGCTTCCATTACGAATCTTGGTAGTTCCATTGTATTTGTTGGCCATTCCTTGATAAGATTTATCCATTGCTGCTCGTCCTGTTTGTTTAAAGATTGATCCCAAGAAATATTTTTTTTCCACAAATGTTGAATGAATAATTTCAGTTTGATCATTGTATGAACGAGAAAATCTAATGGATCATATTGAGAAGCTATAAATTGGAGGATAGTCCTTTTTGTCAAATTTTTTCCTATCCATGGTTTTAGTGTCACACGGATAATATCGCTTTCGTGATTCCATATAAGGCCGAGAAAATTTTCTTGATTCACTTGATTTACAATAAGGTATTCGTTCGTTAATCTCTTCATCGTTTGAAAAAAATTCTCTTATATTCATTGATGCTTTTCCAAAAATCTCTCATTTTTTCATACTTATGTAGTGCCTCTTCCGTTCCATTGGCTGATATTATAATATTATCTACATATAAATTTTTCCTTATTTCCCATACTGCCGTAGTTTTCCAGATGGTAGTTTAATGTTGCTGCTAATAAGAAAGGTGAAGATATAACTCCGAAGGGAACTCTCCTAAAGCGTAACATTTTATATTCCCATCACTTACTTCTTTTTCTATATCGTCTAGCCAAAGGAAACGCGTGCAATTTCTTCCTTCATTTTGTAGTTCTAGTTGCAAGAATGCTTTTTCAATATCAGCCGTTATTACTATTTTCATCATCCGGAAACGTAATATCACTCCCACTAAATCTGGTAACATTACTGGACCTCGATATAATACTTCATTTAAATCCTTTGTGATGCGCTGATGCATCATAAACAATTCTTAATTTAATTTAGTGGTAGTTTTGCTAGGAGTTAATACTTCATGATGTGGTAGGTAATGAATAACACCTACCTCATCTTTCGAACGTACTTCTTCAATTATACCTGATTGTAGTTGACCCATAAGTATCTTGCGGTATGCATGGAGAATTGAATTTTGTTGTAGGCGGTTGACTAAATTCTTCAATCGTCCCAAACACATTCCATAATTATTGCTTAATTTTTGTTTAGAATCTTTCCAAGGCCAACATTTTAGATATTCTGAATTACGAATTGTCTATGACGCTTCGGCCCGTATTAAAGGAGAAAAAAGTCTGAATAATATGTTATATCGTGGTCCCACTACACTACCTGACTTAGCAGGTGTTTTACTTCGTTTCAGAATGATGAAAATTGTTATAACAGCAGATATAGAAAAGGCTTTTTTGCAACTGGAATTACACCCATCCGAAAGGAACTGCACTCGTTTTTTGTGGTTAAAGGATATTCAAGAAGAAATCACCAAGGAAAATTTGATATGTTATCGTTTTCAGAGGGTTCCATTTGGAGTAATAGCGTC
>SSBO01000036.1:15757-27819 GCA_005281725.1 Wuchereria bancrofti | reverse complement strand
AAATGTTAATACTGCTTAATATAGCAATCCATTATAATTTCCTTTGCAATGCATCGCACTCGTTTAGCTGACCTTTGATCTTATAACAATCCTATGCTATGAGCATCCACCATTTAATGTCAATTGTAACCAAACTATAGTTGCCACCCAATGTAAGTTCTTTGTGATATCCATGCAATCCTTGCATTGTAACTATTGTCCATTGTAACCTATTGTTCAAGTAACTCATTATCATCTAACTAAACGATTTCTTCTTTGTAAAAATGTCTGATTATAAACCACTCCCACATCTTAATATATATAATGCATCAGTTTTGTTGGATTTATCGAGATTGTACGGTTGCTTCTGTTAATAAATGTCGCCACAATGGTGAAGCTATGATGTAATGAACAAAGATTACTGTTTTAAGTGATTTTAATCTACTATGTAACCTTAACATCCAAAAAATCCCTCCCAATTTTCTTCCTTACAAAGCCATTTATAGTATCTTTTGATGAAATAAAATGTTTGTTGTTTTGTTTGAAGGACACAATTCAATTAAATTATTGTGGTTAATTCAATCAACTACAAAAACACTTTTATCAGTGGCGTAATCAGCAGATATACCAATCATAAATTATATTATTTGGTGTCAATCCATTCGCTTCATGTATTCCTAAACTTACTTTTTTGGTGAATTCATAGTTTGGCAAACAGAAACACCCCGTTTCGGAATGATCATTTAAATCATAACATGTTTTCCGGCAGCAAACCATCCTATGACCACAAAGTGAATCTTGCGAACATTCATTTAATATATATATGGTAATCAATTTCAGTTAATATTATTTTAAGTTAGCTAACATAGCCTTTCCGACTGATATAACAAGTGTCATTCATTTTAATCATCCTTCATTTTTCTGATACCATTTTGATTTTCCACTCAAATTTTATAACTTCTGTGCTAACCTCTAGCAAAATATAATTCAATGCAAATTTCCGCTTTCGAATATATTCTGTTTGAACTGGAAGCTCAGTTAAAAACCGTAAATCAATGAATGATGATTTCGAAAAATTATCTCCATCTACAAACAGGTCTAACTCATGTAAATATAAATGCTGACAATGATAAAAGAATGATAATTTTCAAACTTTGTAGCAGCCTCTACATAACGGATAATGGAAGTTAATAACTATCAGAAGTTCTGATTAATTTGGATCAATTTGGTAATAGTGATAATGAATAGACAGTGGATATCAGAGTAAGCAGCGAAAGAAATAAAAAGCTCTCAACAATAAAATTCATTTTGAACATTAAGTTTCGAATTTAATTTTACAAAATTTTTAAAACTTCGAGAACAAAACCACCTGTGCTATTATTTGTTGGTATTAGTTCTTTTTGCTCTTCTCGATAATTACCATTTGTCATTTTACAGTAACGAAACTTCAGTAACTATTCTCTTTTTTTTCTTTTTTAATCTTTCGAAAGAATTAAAATTAAATAGAAAAGGAAATTTAAACAAACAGCATTAAAAATTGTTGGTTCTGTATTTAAATGATGAAAAACTGTTGCAGTTACTGTCGGTATTATGCCGCTGCTGTGACTGTATTGCTAGTTGTATAATCAAAAAGATCTAAATTTTCAAATTTTGATAAATTTCTGGTCATAGTCTCAATTTTAGGTAATATTCGCTGAAAAAATAGCTCGTCATTTCTTGAAAATATAACTATTTGGAGTGAAATATACTTATTAATATATTTTGTTTATGGTATATTTTATATACAAGCGAGATAATTTGATTTGAAAAAAAAGCCGATAAAAGTTGAAGTATTATACTTAAAAAAGTGAAATTAAATGGTAAATAACATTTATCATATATGATAGAATATTGTTAATTACAATGAAAATTATAGTTTGAATAATTTTTGATTCCAATATAATTTTCAAATATACCTTGTTACAGTACCCACTGAACGAGACAACTGATGATGTATCGCTAAATGTGATCTGTCTTGTTCTTTCGTATTCATCAATGAATCTAAATTGTTTCTTGCAAAAACTTTCAAGATGATTATCAAACTTAAGAGATACTGTTCAAAATACCAAAATATTCGAAGTATTAAAAGCATATCAGCGAAAACGAGCTTAACTTACTGTGCACATGAAAGTTCTAGAACTTACAAGAAATTAAAATGGATTAATTTTCAATAAATCCATCAATTCTATCCGTTAATATAATCAACTATATGAATGAAAATGATTGAAATATGTTTCAAATATATAAATAATTAATTTAGCATTTTTAAAATTCATGAATTATGTGTAAAATAAGGATATATAGCACTTTTTTGTTATAATTTTATAGCATATACTAATGGAAGCAAAAAAAGTGTTACACTCATACTTCTATTCGTTTTTAATTTAAAATCATCAAACTGAGAAAAAAATTGATAAATTTAAATCGGTATTTTAAAATGACTGGAGATGCATCATGTTTTCTTTGTATTCGTATCGGTTTATTTGACAAATACCAGCAGCTACTATTAACACAGTATAAATTTGGTAGGCAATGATTATCATCGCTGCATGGGCCCAAATTAAAATTTTTCAAACAAATGTTCAACCAAATAACAAATACACATATATTCACTTCATTATTCCAGTTTGCATTTGAAAAAATGATGCTAACTTGATACTAATCAATTAATTAGTTAATCATTTTTTTGCCAAATCAAAATGTTTAAAGAAATTTTTAAAGTTTTTAAATTGATATGTGCATGTAAAATGAGAAAAGGAGATGATATGGAGAGAAATGTTAATGATGCATAAAATGAATTAATATAATATAGAATTAATATACGACAAATGTTTATCCTTGTCAAATGACTACACAAAAGTTTTTCATTTTGGGAAGAAGAGTTATCATTACCAAGATTAATATTAATCTTGGTAATGATAACTCTTCTTCCCAAAATGAAAAACTTTTGTGTAGTCATTTGACAAGGATAAACATTTGTCGTATATTAATTCTATATTATATTAATTCATTTTATGCATCATTAACATTTCTCTCCATATCATCTCCTTTTCTCATTTTACATGCACATATCAATTTAAAAACTTTAAAAATTTCTTTAAACATTTTGATTTGGCAAAAAAATGATTAACTAATTAATTGATTAGTATCAAGTTAGCATCATTTTTTCAAATGCAAACTGTACAAAATTTCAAATGATGTTTAAGATTAAATGCTGACTTTTTCATCAGAAAAAAAAAATTGCTAACATATTAACAATGCTGTCGCCACAATGGAGAAGCTATAACGTAATGAACAAAGATTATTGTATTAAATGATTTTAATCTACTTTGTAACTGTCGCCACAATGGCGAAGCTATAACTTAATGAACAAAGACTATTGCTTTAAGTGATTTTAATCCGCTTTGTAACCTTAACATCCATAAAATCCCTCCCAATTTCCTTCCTTACAAAGTCATGCATTATAGCTTCTTGTCTTGGTATGGGTCGGTTGGGAGGTGTCTAGCTTGTTTTAAATGTTTTATAATTAAGTTATGTTTGTGTGTTATGTATCAATTCGTTATTGTAACGTTGTATAATTTTTAATGTTAATCTGTGGTTTAATTACCCAAGTTTGAGGAAAAAAAGGATCGTTCTAAAAACAAGAAGAAACAATGGTAGATCTTGATGTACAGGAAATGCCAGGCGAATGTGGCACAGCAACAAGGGAGGGTGTCACAGTAGGACTGGATGAGCCAGATGATTACATGCGGTACAAGAAGCTTGAGAAGCAACTCGAACACTTAGATGTTATGGAGGAATATGTGAAATTAGAAACACGAAATTTGGAGAAAGAATTATTGCATGCGCAAGAAGAGGTTAAACGAATACAGTCTGTCCCTTTAGTTATTGGGCAGTTCTTAGAAGCCGTTGATCAAGACCATGCAATTGTGGGATCAACTACTGGATCAAACTACTTTGTTCGCGTGTTATCTATTCTGGATCGTGAACTGTTAAAACCCGGCTGTAGCGTAGCACTACATAAATATAGCAATGCTCTTGTTGATGTGTTGCCACCGGAAGCAGATTCGACAATACAAATGCTGCGTGTAGGAAAAAATAAGGTTGTTATGATATTCCTTCCTTTTTCTTTAAGGGACGAATATCTGTTTATTTAATTGTTTCCTACTTTAATTTATTCTTACGTCTATTCTCGTTGTTCTCGTTGTACTCTCAGTAGAACTAGCCGAACTGATTGTTTTCCGCACCTCAAACTTGGGTAATTAAACCTTTATTTAGCATAAAACAAATCAACATCATAATAGCGCATTATACATATTGCACGGATGCTACACAGTTATAAAACGCTAAACATTACCAGAGAGCTGAAACCGCAACCACACTATAAATGTACAATTGTAAAAAATGATTAACTGCAATTAAGAGCTGGTGTTGGAGTTAATTGAGACTGAAGATCAAAAAATGTGAAATTGAGAAGAAAGGAGATTTGTTTAAGCATAGATATCTTGTTACAATAGCCTATTACATGGATTTAATTGTCATGTATTTTATACAATATAATGTGTGTAAAGCGAGGTTAATTTATGAACAAAGAGATTCTTGGCTGCTTCTCCTCGCTTTGTCCTAAGACCACTGTCCCTCAATTCATCGATCCGTTGTAATATCCATAAGAAGAAATTGCCTTTCTATACCGCTTAGAATGGCTTTTTGTTGAGGTCAAATATCCACATCGTTAAATTGCATTTTTATTATCTGGTTGCTTGTCAGTTTGACTCCTGTGTTAGCGCCCTCCCTTGTTTCTTAGTTACTGTATTGATACTTTCGGCCTATTTGCCGACACTGCGTGCCGATGAAAAACCTGACGTCTCATATGCCGATATTGGAGGTCTCGATATGCAGAAACAGGACGAACTAACGAAGCAGTACTTTGCTTCAATTAAAATGAACCTAAGGCAACTTCAATCAAACAAAGAAGATTTCAACAATTCACTACCCAACGAAGATCTCCTCTCAAGGTACAACAGTAAAAATGTTAGGAATATCATGGAATACAAGTGCGGACCAAATAATTCTGGAACTGAAGGAATTACCAAAAGCAACAACAAAGAGAACCATCCTATCCGCAGTGACAAGTGTATTTGATCCACTAGGATGGATTTCTCCTGTTCTCATACCCTTTAAGACCTTCCTCCAAGAACTACGGCGAGATAAACTAGCTTGGGACGAAGCTCTTAGCGTCGAATGATTATCCGAGTGGAACAAACTTTCTCAGTCATGGACGCAGGAAACATTCCTACTCATGCGACATATTAAAATAGAAGAAACTAGCTCGATACATATCTTTGCAGATGCTTCAGCTAAAACATATGGGGCCGTAGCATACTTGCTGACTCCCGGTCAAACCGCCAAGTTATGGTTAGCCAAAACACGTCTCGCACCATTAAAGGCCACCACTATTCCCAGGTTAGAACTATTAGCGGTACTAATTGCAACTCGTTTAGCTGTAACTATTCGAAAGGAACTTCAAAGGAAAAACCTACCAATAACGGTGTGGAGCGATTCTCAAATAGTCCTTTGTTGGCTATTCAGTTCTACGAGACAACCAAGATTCGTAGAAAACCGCTTAAAAGAATGCAGGCAAGCGAACGTATCCTTTCAACATGTACCGACAAGGGAAAATCCAGCTGATACCTTGTCCAGAGGGATGTCTCCCGCAGAATTAAAAACTGCGACCCTGGTGAATGGACCAACATGGCTATCAAATGGAGAAAACATACCAGCCTGGATCCCTCCTACACAAAGTTTATTAAAGGATAATAATGAAACACAAGCTCAACAGGACTAAGAAAGTATAGTGACAGTAGCGCAAACACTTAGAACACCACATCCACTTTCAACATCTGAACAAAAATTCGGCTCTTGGAAAAACCTAATCAGTACTATCAGTCAAATTTATCGCGCTGCTGATAGAATGCTTAAGAAGAAAGAGCTCACTTCATGCGAATATTGGCAGAAAGCAATACACTTTGTCATTCAGAAAGACCAGCAACTACTAGCAAACTATAATCAGCATGTTATCAACGATAAAACAGGGATTATACGATATGTTTTTCGCATGGAAAACGTGGACAACATCGAGAACCATCCTGCTTTATTGGATAGACATTCACCCATAGTACCATTACTAGTATTCGACTTCCATAACGACGCATTCCATGCTGGTCCAAGCATTACTTTAACAAAATTTAGAGAAAAGTACTGGATATTTCAAGGAAGAAGAACAGTATCTCGTATTTTACATAACTGTCAACGTTGTAAACGGTGGAGAGCTCATCCATTTTCGCTACCTAAATTTCTACCCTTTCCAATAACACGCATCACCCGTGCACGAGCTTTTCAACATACTTTCAAATATAGGATTGGATTATCTGGGACCTATACATGTACGAAGAACCGACACAGTAGAAAAAAGATGGATTCTACTCCTAACCTGTTTTGTAACCAGGGCAGTTCACATCGAAATAACCGACGATTTATCAAGTATAGGCTGCCTTCAAGCACTTAGACGATTCTTCGCACGAAGAGGATATCCATGCTCGTTGTACAGTGACCAAGGCACCCAAATGATCATGGAACCTTGCTTAATGAACTGGACAAATTACGTCAAGAACCAAAAGTACAAGCGTTTTTAAGGCCTTTAAATATAGAATGGAAGCATACTGTCCCACACGCACCTTGGGCTGGAGGATTATATGAACGATTAATTTCAATCTTCAAAAGTATATTCCGAGTAGCGGTCGGGAAACAGCTCCTAGACAGCTCAGAAATGACTACAGTGGCGATAGAAATTGAAGCAATAATAAATTCTCGTCCTTTGACCATAATTGATGACGAGACTATGCAGCCACTACGACCTACGATTCTCAGTAAAGATGCTTTCTACACATGGATCTCACTCACAAGGATACGCAGTATCTCCACTACCTATCCAACGAGAACCTCAATTAAGTCGAGACTACCTGTTGAACTACTGGAAAGAAGGTGCAATAATAAATTTTGGGAAAAATGGCAAACGCAATACCTTCAAACACTACGAGACCGCAAACAAAGAGAACACAAGGGACCACACGCGTAGACTAAGAAGCACAGTGGGAGAGATTGTCTTGGTGCGCACAGGAGCAGTACCCAGAGGATGTTGGCCTCTGGCGCGCATCACCAAGTTAATAGCACAAGCCGGTAATATTCGAGCAACCCAACTTAAAATGTCCAATGGACACATTTGGGAAAGACCATTGAATCACTTCTACCCTTAGAACTGAGCATCAGTCAAAACAAACAGTACCAAGTCGTGGACCCGAATATCGAACCAGAAGATAACGAAGATGAAGAAAAGCTACCCATTCGTCCTCGATTCGGCGGAGGAAAAGCGATGCCAAAAGAACTAAGAACAGGCTGAAAACAAGTTCAGTCATTTAGCTTGCTACTTTTCTCGAGTCGGGAGTGTCGCCACAATGGCGAAGCTATGATGTAATGAACAAAGAGTATTGTTTTAAGTGATTTTAATCTACTTTGTAACCTTAACATCCAAAAAATCTCTCCCAATTTTCTTCCTTACAAAGTCATGCTTAAGTTATGGCTCGGTTGGGAGTGTTTGCTTGCTTACATTTGTTTTGTATTGGTTATGTCGTTTGTTATGAACGTTATAATGTGGTAATTTCCGAATTAGAGGTTTGAATAATAAAGTATTTCACGAAGACTCCCACAGTACACGTACACAGAACGGAACCAGTACAGATTCGAGAATCTACCAGTATCGAAGGCAAAGAAGTCAACGATCTGAACTGTCAAGGAAGGAAACCTATTTGAAAGGAGAGGTAAGAAAGAGTTATTAAATTTGTCTTTACAACATATATTTAAGCTGCGGAAGCGATCAATTAAGAATTTAATCCACTAACAGTTGCATTGGTCGGTTAATAGTGTATTTTCGGACCAGTGGCATTGTCAGAAAGTCGGATTTATACAGCTTCCAGAAGAGTAACTATCGAAAGTTATGTCTGATCTTCGATCAGTAAGGATAAATTTCGGAGGGACTGATGGCGAAGCTATAACGTAATGAACAATGAACAAAGAACCAAGATTATTGTTTTAAGTGATTTTAATCGGTTTGGAACCTTAACATCCATAAAATCCCTCCCAATTTTCTTCCTTACAGTCATGCATTATAGCTTCTTGTCTTGGTATGGGTTGGTTGGGAGGTGTCTAACTTGCTTATATCTTTAAATGTTTTATAATTAAGTTATGTTTGTGTGTTATGTATCAATTCGTTATTGTAACGTTGTATAATTTTTAATGTTAATCTGTGGTTTAATTACCCAAGTTTGAGGTTTGAATAATAAACTATTTCACGAAGACTCCCACAGTACACGTACACAGAACGGAACCAGTACAGATTCGAGAATCTAGCAGTATCGACGACAAAGAAGTCAACGATATGAACTATCAAGAGAGAAAAACTACTTTGTTTCGCAAGGAAGCAGAGCAGTAAGGAAGAAATACCAGATTTGTTTTACAGTATTGTTTCATTCTTGCGATCAGACGTGGAATATATGTAAATTCACACAAATGACTTAGATCCTCTAATATTTGATATATGCAAGACAAAGTCAAACTTAACTTTATTAAAATGAATAGTATTTCCCACAAATTATTGATCTTTCATAAGTTCTAGTCTAACTCTTCGTGCCTGTCCGGATGATAATAAAGAACTCGTTTTATACTTTCGTCGGGCGAAAATTTGTGCGAGGATGATGATGAAGAAATATTAATATCTTTATGAAGCTCAAAGCGATTCAAAGATCATTTTTGTCATGCACGCTGTTTCACTTCAGGGAAATAGCACTTTTTATTCGTTTCGTAATATTTATAATATAATATTTGACTCGTATCATAATGTTTTTTTTGATTATTCCAGTCTCTTTTCCTGCTAGTCTTATTAAACAATTTAGTAATAAGTATAAATCTCTTAGTAATAAGTATAATTTAATAAAACTCATCAAAGAAGCTCTTGGTAACAATCGTTAAACTACTCCCATTTAGTCTTCCTCTGAGTGCTATTCCAGTAATTCAGAGAACTCGTTTATAGTAAAAATTTCGGGAAGGTCTTTAATTTTTGAGTTTATGGTACTACCTGTTCAATTGTAACCCTAGTACTTTTCAATTAGAAGATGAGCTCTCAATCAACAAAACTGCCGAAAAGAAACCAGAAATTGTACAATTTTTCATATTCTAAGGCATAAATGACCACTGTCGGGAAATTTCGAATTTGATGCTTTATCGTTAGCTACCTCAAACTTGGGTAATTAAACCCCCGTTGTTGTCCGTCGATTGTTTTTCTGCACCTCAAACTTGGGTAATTAAACCTTTATTTAACATAAAACAAATCAACATCATAATAATGCATTATACATATCGCACGAATGCTACACAATTATAAAGGCGCTAAACATTATCATAGAGCTGAAACCCCAACCACCCTATAAATGGACAATTGTAAAAAATGATTAATTGTAATTAAGATATGGTGTTGGAGTTAATTGAGACTAAAGATGATAAATGTGAATTTGAGAAGAAAGGAGATTTGTTTAGGGATAGATATCTCTTGTTACAATAGTCTATTACATGCATTTAATTTTCATATCTCTTATACAATATAATGTGTATAAGCGAGGTTAATTTATGGACAAAGAGATTCTCATTTACTGCTTCTCCTCGCTTTCCAGCTACATCGTTTGTACCAAAGGATTATCCGTTTATCAGTTTATCGCCTTTGTTCTTCGTCTTTAGCGACACATTCTTTATCCATTTTCTTCTTCAGAGTGGAGATGGATGCTATTCTTCATTATCTAAATTATTGCATAATGAATTTTGAATTTTCAATTAAAATAGTTTAATGAAGATTTGTTTAAACTATATTTGAAGTGACATTTCAATAAACGTGAGATGGCTCAAAGAAATAGCAAAAAGAAGGGTGTAAATATGATTCGAAGCTATCAGAGTTTTATTCTTTTATTTGGAAAATACCAGAAGTTCATTTAAAAAGCGCAAATGATTAAGAAAAGCTCAGTCTTTACTGTGCGAAGCAACTACAGCTGAGCTTCAGGCTTTCCGAATAGTCTCCTATTTCCGTAACTGGTAAGGTATGTCCTAATTTTTGCAACTCAAAGTGCCCATAATCAATACAATCTTAAAAAGGCTTCTTTCGATTCTATCTTTGATTCCATTCAATTTACTTCTCGTTAACACTAAAAATCCTTTCGTAACTATTTGGTAGATTTTTAGTTTTCATAAAATGTAATCTTTCTTAGCACTAAAGAAAAACTATAAAATTCATTCAGCATGTAATTCATGAAATAATTGTAACAGAAATGAAATATAATTTTAATCTAAAGCAAAATATTCGACGATAAAAGGAAAAAATGATGCACATGTTTGAACACAAAAATAATAACAATCACTGAATTTGATCCATTTTTTTATGTGTGTTCGCTTTGCAAGTGGATACAAATTATATGCAAAATTAAAATGAAAAATTAGACAAAATATATTAAATTGGCAAAAAAAGGTATTTTTACGTTACAAAGTTTGCCATAATTATTTGCTTTGATTTGACTCTTTGCTCAAATTTCCTTTTTTAATTTCGTAGGATTATATATGATATATGATTAAATCATTCTAACTGTAAAGAATTTTAAATATTAATTCTTTTGAATTGTACTTATTTATTCATTCTCTTTTAATATAAAATAATTTATAGTAGCAATGTTTGATGGGTCAAATCTCTTAACAATTATATGCATATATATCTACAAAAAGCTCATAAATTGCTTAATATTTTATACAGTAAATTATGGATTTAAAATAATTCACATTTGTTTCTAGGAAAAAGAAGAGAAGGAAAGCGAAGAATGGAAATATTTCTCCTTTCTATCATGATAGTCAAATTATTGCAGAAATTCCCCAGGAATTAATTTTTAATTTTTCAACTTTTATGAGCTTCAGTGATTTTACGACAAAAAAGGAGCAATGATTGGCGGTGAATTTAATTCCATTCGTCATATCCGTAATAAAAGCATAAGAGATATAATTATGCGAAATAAATGATCAACTTGCTTAAATAAATTTTTCGTTTTTTTTATAAAAAATAATCAAACAGTTATATGTGATGTCAAAATTAAAAATTTCTCATCTCTTTTAAATTATTCATTTATACAAAATAAGCAAGAAATCAATTAAACTGTATTTGACTTAGGTTTATTTAATAGAGTAAATGTTTCGTTAAAAAGTTAAGAAATAAATGCTTTAATAAATGATTCATTACTTTAAAAAAAAAATAAGCGAACGTATTTACAAGTAGCTGGCTAGTATTATAATTTAATATAAATATTAATATTTAAGAATATAAGAATCGAATGGAATTAATTAAAAACAATTAGTCAAACTAATTTTTCTTTTCTTTTTTTTAATCTTTCTAATCAATAGCAATGAGTAAGCAAGAAGAAACAGTTTTATTATGATAATTAATTAATATTGTTCACTGTTACTAGCAGTGATTGAAATGAAAAATTTGTTTCTTTTTCATTATTTAATCTTTTTAAATAATTTTTTTTTATTTTATGATTTCAACAGAAAGCAAAATATATAAAGCGTTTAGGATTAAACAACAGTCTATTTTGGTTCATCGTTATCAGAATCACTGAGTATATTACCTGGCTGAGCTCGTATCACCCGTATCATTGATCGTAATCGATTACGGCATAAATTACCGTTGGTGCATTATTACCTGCATTATTAGGTGTTCGACTATACGAGCTAATATTATTACCGTGTAACCAACGGTAACAGATGATGTCCTCCAACGATAACCACTTGATAAATGGTGTCCATAGCTACCGCCTAAAAAGAATATTTTATTGATTGTTTAGTTGAAAATTTTCGTCTAATGCTATTGATATTTATATTAAAGATTGTTTGCTAACAATATATAA